>LOEQ01006016.1:30766-41020 GCA_001685075.1 Bramus lutescens
CATACACGGAGACATTTCCAGGCTGCACAGCATGCTGCATGGCAGATGTAGCTCTTACTCAGAAAGAAAGGGTTCATGTGCTGCAAGGTGATTCCCAGAGTTGAGGTGGTGAGCATGGTTCCCACCCAGCAGTCCCAGTATGTACCTCTGCCATACTGAAAAGCCAAGAGAGGTGGAGCCAGCATTCAGGGCTGATGCAACCATACTGCTTACCATTTTAAAATGCTCCTTGTTAGAAAAGGATTTCAGATACACAACAGGACAGATTCAGGCATAAAAGACCCCTAAATGAGATGTAGTATGTTTAACAATTTTCAAAGGCTTGGGAGAGAAGAGGAAAAGAGTATAAATGGTTATAAAAAGAAGTCTAAAAACAAAAAAATAAAGAACTAAAGCCTTTAAAGACACAGTAAAAGCAATATAAAAAGTGCAGATAGTCATAGATTAAATGAGTATAGTCAAATAAGTCACATAAAGATAGAACATACACAGCCTGGATTATGTATATTATTGCGTTTTCTTTGAATTTTTGATTGTAGAGAGACATTTAATTCTGAGGGCTGCTGAGCTAAACCAACATATATATTTAAAGGTATCTTAACTTCAAACTTTGAGTCTAAGGGTATGTTACTTTAGAAAAGCAGTTCTGCTTGTTTCCATGGAGGATGGGAACCTGTGGATTCCTTCCAGGAAATTATGGTTTGATGAAACAAGACCCCCAGAAAGTTCTCTGTGAACCCTAAAAATACTTCACTCAACAAAAAAGAGGAAGCAGTTTGGAGTAAACTACACCCAAATTCCCAAAATGATTGTTTATAAATGTTTGTTTTCATTTAAAAGGGTTGGGCAGAAATCATTAATGGTCATAGTTAATCTCTTTTTTTAAGGGGCATATGATATAGAAATGAATACTTAGGGGATGGAGAGACAGCTCAGAGGCTAAAAGCATTGACTGTTGTTCCAGAGGTCATGAGTTCAACTCCCAGCAACCACATGGTGCCTCTGTAATGAGATCTGGTGCCCTCTTCTGGCGTTCAGGCAAACATGTAGACAGAACAATATATATAATAAAATAAATTTTTAAAAAAGAAATAAATACATTGGTACAGAATTTGGTCTATTTAAGGTCAATTTGTCATACTGTGTATATGTATTTCTGCTCTTGTTTAGGGTATTGTGTTTGTGCAACTTATTAAAAGAATGTACTATATAATTAAAAACAGAGTAATAAATATTCATCTATAATACTCAAACTGTAGTCATGTTAGGTTTTCTATATTTATAGATATATTTCAGATGGACAAGTATTCTTCAAACCTTTCAAAGATTTACAAAATACGGCATTTAAAATGTTTTAAGAACTAGACTTTTCTTGACGTTTCTGTTTGCAGCAGCACCAATTACTTAAGAAAGGTTGATGGGCATTGATGAAACTCGTTATGGAATTTGCCTTCAATGTGACAAAGCTAGCCATTTGGGCAATAAACTGCTCTTGCCTGGAATGCTTGATGGTATGCTATATGAACTGTACATGCAGGACCCAGAGAAAATTGACTGCTGAACTTTCCAAAAGAGGAGATGGTCCTTCAAAGTTCTTGTTTCACAGAAAAAACTGCCAGTCATTCCGCAGGACACAGAAGAAAGCAACTGATGAACTTTGCCAGCAAAAGGCAGAACAAATTTCCTGCTTTATGGAAAAGTCTGCCAGATACTATGGGCCTGTAGGCTGAAGATGGATGCCCCAACAGCAGGATGTCTCTGTTAATTCTAAAGTTTTAGAAGTTGCTTACAATGCACTTCCTATTAACTTAGGTAATATTATATCCTTCTGGGGTCTTTGAAGAGTTGAAGACAGATAGTTGCAGTTATAGTTTTCCTTTGTTATAATAAAATATAGATTATATATAAAACTGTAGACTCATAAAGGCAAAAGAGATGATAGCATATTTTCCTTAATTTTGCCAGATACAAATAGACTAAATATTGTAACTGTGATTCTTGCTTGAACCTGATTTGTATATGTAATTTTACTACATTAAAGCCTTCTTTTATTTAGACAGAAAAGGGGAGATGACATGGGATTCCCCTCTGTATGCTATGAACATGTTTTATTAGCATTGGTTAATAAAGAACCTGTTTTGGCCAATGGCTTAGCAGAGTAAAGTCAGGCAGAATATCTGAACAGAGGTTGTAGAGAGAGAGAATAGGCAGAGTAAAAGAGATGCCATGTAGCTGTCAAAGGAGAAGGACACCCAGAAACCTTAGGAACCTTACGGGTAGGCCACAGCCTCACGATGATACCAAGATTGATAGAAATGGGTTAATTTAAGAGCTAGCAAGGAATATGCTAGCGTCATTAACCAAACAGTGTTGTAACTAATACACTTTCTGTGTGATTATTTGGGTCTGAGCATCCAGGAAATGAACACGCAGTCTCTGCCAACACACATATATACACAAGCTTCTATCTACAATATGCTGAGATACTTTAGTGTTGCTCTCACATGTGTTTAGGGCTGTCCTTTTAGGATTTGGTAACCTATCAGGGGGCTCATCCCTGGAGAAGACTGAGTTTCCCTGTCCCATCAATTTCCTGTAGTTCTTGTATGCAAGAAGCTATATGTGAATTTCCTCAGCAACATTAACATGGCAACTGGTGCTGTCATTTTTTAGGTTGTGTTTAGGCAACCATATTGCTGACATTTCCTGGGTGAAGCCTCCCTGCCATATATAAAAGACACTGTCTCATAGGGCACATCTTGTCGTGGTTTCTGGCTCTTAAAATCTTTCTGAACCCTCTTCTGTGATGCTCCCTGAGCAGATGAAGGGGTTGTGTTGTAGATGTATCAACTGGGGATGAGCACCATATAGCTGTTCTCTGCATTTTGACTAGTTGTGAATTTCTCTAATGATCTTCATCTGCTGCAAAAAGGTGATGGTAAGAGCTGCATTTACTTGTGTGTAAGAAGATAAGTATTTAGAATGTAGTTGTGTATATTATACTGGCTTAGTGAAATGGCAGTAGTCAGTTCTCTTGGCCTCATCAACCAAGGGTAGTGGACTAGGTTTACAATACCATGTATGAATTCCCTTCTGTTGGGTGGGCCTTAAGTACAATCATATGGTTGGTGGTTACCTCTAGGATACAAGTACCACAGTTGTAACTTTCAGGATATCTTGTCATTCTGGTCATTTTTTCTAGTTCACAGGCATTACAGATAGGTACTACTACTGATTGCTTCTCTCCTTCAGCAGCTTGAATAATTCCTTTCAGTACTATGAAAGCTAGTCCTCAGAGAAAAGGCTTCAGGTCTGTCCCAACCCCCATTAGATTCTTTACTTTTTATTTCTAGGAGGCTACCAAGGGCAATGGGTATAGCCTTTAATTTTTTCGGGGGGAGGGGAGTTGTGTTTCTTTGACTCCCCTGATCAACAACTCAAAATGAAGTTTCCCATGCGTGGAACTAGAGTTTTTGTTAGATGGTTTATAGCTCTTGGGGGAACACTGTCACCTCAAGTGGCATAACTTCAATAAATATATGTACTTGTATGTTTGTAATTTTAAGTATACTTAAAATAACATGATTCCTCTGGCTTTTATAAATCTTTTCAGTATTATTGACCCCACTTCCCCCTCCAATTGTGTTGCCCTCCCTACACCCTCCCTAGCTATGTCTCGTCCTGCCCTTGTTTTTTCCATTTCCACATTCATAGCACCTGTGTCCTATTATTCCCAACAGAAATGAAACTAGGACAACAGGTTAACAAACACAGAATTGCAATGAATAATTATTATTTGAAAAATTGAATTTCATGAATATCAACAAGAAAATCATAATCGAAGAGAAGGAGACTATTTTATTCAATGTCATTGAGCTTTTGAAAACACATAAGTGTACTATCATTTTAAATATAGCTCTTACATTTTTGTGGTATAGGAGATTAAGCTCAGGAACTTGTAAATGCTAAACAAAAGTTTTACCACTGAGATATATCCCCAGTCCCCAATATTGCTTTTAAATAAAAATTTAAACAGTGATTAAATATCAATTTTCATGTATGTGAAAAATAATTTGTGATGAGGCTTGGGAAAAATGTTCTCTGGTAAATTACTAGAGGGAATACATTCTGGCACAATTTTTCTTGTGACAAATGTAGTAGTATCTATAAAATGCATCATCAAAAATGTCCATACTCTACTCTGACCCAGCACTTTCTCAAAGAAGAATGAATCATAAGGAAATCATTAAATGCACTAGGATAGATATACACAGGTGAGTGTTAACAGTACTGCCAAAATCACATGTGTACATATTCACAACAGCAAATTGCTTGAATAATCATGATAGTTCTAGATTCTGGAATACTACAGTTATTAAGCATGAGTGTGGGATTTAAATTTACTTATATCAGTAGAATTCACGGCTGCTAAGCATCTAGTCCCACTCATATCTGGTTATTCTAAGACAATTATAACCACATCTTTTTAAATAATGTTGATTGGGATGTACTCATATGACTCATTTTTATATTGGAAAAGGTTTTCAGTAAATATGAATAATTATTCATAACTACATTCTAAATACTTACCTGTATATAGAGAGAAGCTGGTGAGAAGTAGCCTCCAGTATACAGTACAAACATACCGTTTAGAATAGCTACAATTCAGAACAATACTAAATGCTAGCAGGGATGTGAGGAAATGAAAACTCTCATTCACTACTGGTGGGATGCAAAATGATAAACACTTTGGAAGAGTAGCAGGTTTCTGTAGATCTAAACATAATTTTCTCTCATGATATGGTAATTATCCAATATTTACTCAAATGAATTGAAAATGTGCATCTATGCACTCAATTTCTGGTAGTGAAAAAATAAAAATTTATATCCACACAAAACATGCTCATAAATGGTTCTTGCAGTTTAATGCACAGTTGTCAAAACTTAGACATAAACAAGATGTCCTTAAGTAGGTGAATGGATAAATTGAATGAATATATATGTGATGCATTTATGCTGCTTTGGTCATTATTTTAATTTGTAATTCTCAGATATGATGTTGAATATCACTTTTAAATGCCTATTTGGCATATGTACATTTTGGTGAGATGTCAGTTCATATACATTTCCCCATTTTAAAATTGAGCTTCTGATTTTCTTACTGGCTATAAAGCCTCAGGAGAACCTAGACTAAAGGAGGATTAAGAGCAATATCAACAAAACCAAAGCATAGGTATTATTTAGATTCTGACTTCATCATAGAACTGAAGTTACAGGTGGTTTCCATGCAGCGTGGGTGCTGGAAATCAAATTCAGGTCCTCTGCAAAAACAATTGTATTAACCATTAGGATATATCTTCAGCCTCTCAAAGAATATTATAAGTGAATAATTGATTTTTAGGTAGGTATTTGAGGAAACATTAATAAGTCTGTTTGACAATGATAAAAGAATGTATTTTCTTAAAATACCTTTTTTCTTTTCTTTTAAGCAGATTTTTTTCTGTGTTTCCCTAGCTGTCCTAGAACTTGATATGTAGGCCAGGCTGGCCTTGAACTCAAAGATTCATCCACGTCTGCCTCCCGAGTACTGGGATTAAAGGCATGTGCCACCACCAGCACCAACCCTTTTCTTTTAGAACATTGGTACTCAGCCTTTGGGTTGCCACCCCTTTGGGGGTCAAATGATCCTTTCACAGGGGTTGCATATCAGATACCCTACATATCAAATATTTACATTATTACATTGCAATTCATAAAAGTAGCAAAATTATAGTTATGAAGTAGCAACAAAATAGGGCTGGGGATCACCACAACATGAGAAACTGTATTAAAGGGTCACATGATTAGAAAGGTTGAGAAGTACTGTTTTAGAGACATATGCTCAATTCTTTTTTTTGAGATAGGGGTTCTCTGTGTAGTTTTGGAGCCTGTCCTAGATCTTACTCTGTAGACCAGGTTGGCCTCAAACTCACGAAGATCCACCTGTCTCTGCCTCCCGAATGGTGGAATTAAAGGCATGCACCACATGCTCAGTATTTAAGGATGAGAGAGACGATCCTTGGAATTTACTTAAAAATACTCTAGAAGATCAAGAGGAGTTGGGTGGAAATACAGACAAAATGACACTCACCAATATCTAATTATTGAAAACAAGCTTGTAACAAGTATAAGGGTGAGTGTTACATTTTCTTTGCCTTTGTATATGTTTGAAACTTTGTGTAATAAGATGCTTGGAGATAGAGACAGAGACCCACATTGGAGCACTGGACTGAGCTCCCAAGGTCNTCACCAAGGCCAGCTGGACTGGGACTGATGGAGCATGTGATCAGACTGGACTCTGCTGACAATGAGGGCTGACTGAGAAGCCAATGATAAGGGCACTGGGTTTTGATTCTACTGCATGTACTGGCTTTGTGGGAGCCTAGTGTGTTTGGATGCTCACCTTCCTAGACCTGGATGGAGGGGTAGGACCTTGGACTTCTCACAGGGCGGGAAACCCTGACTGCTCTTTGGACTGGAAATGTGGGGGAGGTGGAGGGAATTGGGAAGGGGGGAGGGGGTGGAAATTTTTAATAAAAATAAAAATAAAGTATAACTATAAAAAATAAAAAAATTGTGGAAGCTGAGTATGATGTCGTGTATCTGTAATCCAAGTACATATGAGACAGAGACAGGATGACTGTGAGGCCACACTGCACTACAATTTCTCCTTCCCCAATAGGGGAAATGTATGAAAAGATTCTACAGATAAAAACTGAGAAGAGTAGAAAATTGATAAAGGAACACAGAAGACATCCCTGCAGCAGAGACTTGCACAGATGGAATTTTAGATATATAAAACAAAAAATACTGAAGAACACAGGGGAAATATGGGGACATTTAGCAAATGGAGATAGAAAAAAAAGGTTGTATCTAATTTTAGAATGAATGTCTATTCCAGATAAAGAAGTTAGATATAACAGTCTTTTAAATTTTAAGGTGAAAATATGAACAACATCTTTTAGACCCTGGCATACCAAAATATTTCTCTAAAGCACATAAAAGCTCTATCTACGAAATACAAGTAAAGTTAATATAAAATAAAAACTTCTATTAAAAAACTTAAAATAAAGACAAGATTCAAGATGAAAGCAGATATCTACCATATCTAATCAATAAAGTATTTCCATGAATAATATATAAACTACAGATCAACAGCAAAGGATAAATAATGCAATAGATAAATGGGAAAAAAACAAACATGTATTTTATAGACTAGGAAAAACATAAGGCCAATATAACATGTGAAATGAATCTCTGCTTAGAAGTTAAAGAAGAGAATATCATGGTTAAAAATGATGAAAAATATGTAAGAAAAGTAATATTATATGACAAAGTATGTCAGAATGTGTGGGTCTTTTCATCATTTTTAACCATGATATTCTCTTATGACAAAATATGGCAGAATGTGTGAGTCATTGGGCTCTCTTATACATTGTTGCTGAGATTATAAATTTAAATGCCCCCCCCAAAAACTGGCATTGCCCATATTTGAACGTGAACTAGAAATTTTTGTAGCTGTACACTCCAAAACTGTTTTGAACATATAAAAAACCTCAATGTTCTCAAAAGTACATATAAGCACTATTTGTAAAAACAACAACAGTCAAAGAAAATACCCAAAACACAATAATTGCTAAACACAATGTTGGTACATTCCAAAAATACAACAGTATAAAAGAAGCTACTAGAAGTATATATTACTACACAGATTGACCATAGTAAGATAATGCTGTGTGAGAAAACCAAGTTTTAGAAAAATCCATATATAACATTATTTTGCTAACTAAATTCAAAACCATGCAAGATTATAACATATAGCCAGGTGGTGGTGGTGCACGCCTTTAGTCCCAGCACTAAGGAGGCAGAGGCAGGCAGATCTCTGTGAGTTCAAGGACAGCTTGGTCTACAAGAGCTAGTTCCAGGACAAGCTCCAAAGCTACAGAGAAATCCTGTCTTGAAACACCATCACCCCCCAAAAGATAATATACAAACTTTATGTTTGTATATGAAATTTATAAAACAAAAAACAAGGTGACAATAATAGGAAAATTTAGAAGGTGAGCTCTTGGGATGAGGCAAGAGGGTAAACAAGGGTCAACATATAGTAAATATAAAGTTATTTTTAATATTCTAGCGTTTGGATTGATTTGTTGCACTATATTCTTTTTAAAAATTGTTATTGGTTCTTTGAGAATATCGTACAGCATGTTTTGATCCTATTTACCCTATCTCCTGTTCCTCCCAGATCCAGCCCCTGTTATCTTGTTACCTGTCTTTGGTTTCTGTTGCTGTGATAAAAATTAGCCAGCACACCTCCTAACTTTGTATACTCTTCTCTTTGTTTATTTTTAACCCATCAAGTTGAATTTGTGTTACCCATATATTCTTGGATGTGCCACTTACCACTGATGTGGTCAGCTTACCAGGGTTTACAGTCTAAGAGTAAACTAATGTTCCTTATCCCATTTGCTTTGAATTTTCAATAGCTCCTCTGGTAAGAGTGAGATTTCATACCCAGCTCAGCTTTCCTTGATGGGATTTGATATAGGTTAAGCTTACATGGGTCTTGGTCATGCTCTCATAACGACTGTGAGTTCATATGTGCAGCTGCCCTAATATCTACTAAGAGATAGTATTTCTGTGTAGTTACCCACTATCTCAGGCCTTTACATTTATTCTTCCCCACCTTTCACAATGATCCCCAAGCCTTGGGAAGAGGGGTGTAATATAGATGTCCCGTTTAGGGTTGGACATTCTAGTCTCTTATTCTTTGCACCTTGACCACTTGTAGGTCTCTTTTTTTGACACCATTTATTGTAAACAGAAGCTTTTCTGCTAAGAGTTGAGAGATGTATTAATCTATAAATTTAATGATGAGTCATTCATAGCTGGTTTAATACTTTGTCCATAGTATTTAGCAGATTAATAGTAGAAATGTCTCTCCTAGGGCCTAGGGTCTACCTAGACACAAGCTCTTAGCCCAATAATGGCGTTGGGTATGAGTGTCATCTTGTAGAGCAGGGCTTAAATTCAATCAGAAAGTGGTTACATGATGCTCACGTCACTTTTGTCAGTGGGTAGGTATAACTTGCCAGCTGTTATTGTGGCTCACCGGGCTCACATCTGTGTAAGACTGATGATTATTTTTCTCTTTCAGCAGCATGAATAGCACCTTCCAGGCCAGTACTAGCTTGATTTTTCCATGTTCTGCAACTCAGGTAGGTATGTGGTGTCTTCAGCAACATGGTCTTACCATAAAGTTCTGCAAGGTAACTAAATAGCATCAGCAATAGCCTGTACTGTTTATGGGTCTTACAATTCCAAAAAGAATACATTCTTGTGACTGACTATTTTTTAGCCTGTAGGGACATCATGGTCCATTATAGAGTAACTCCATTTTTAACTGTTTATATGTATGTATACATATATTTTAGGAAGGTTAGTAACTTTCCACATGACTTTTTGGGAAAGTCTTTAGTGTTATTCATCTCTCCCTATATTACCTTGTCTACCCTGCCCTCACATCCCACCCCAATTTAACCCTTCCTGTTCCATTATTCCCCTTTAGCCCTTTATGCCACAGAGTTCTAGTTCACCTCCCTGAAAAGGTCCAGAGCCTCTTCCTAATTTCCTCTATATGAGTATTGCAAATGAGACATACATATCTGAAGATTCAAAAGAAACATCCATAAATAAGAGAAAATATGCAAAGTTTGCCTTATGTGTGTGTGTCACCTCACTCAGAATGATTGTTTTCAACTCCATCTATTTACTTGAATATTTCATAATTTTGCTTTTCTTAATGGCTGAATAATTCTCTCGTGTGTAAATGCACCACATTTTTGGTATCCATTCATCAGTTGATGGATATATAGGCTGTTACCATTTCCTATTATGAATAGAGCAGCAATAAACATGAATGAGCAGGTGTTTCTAGAGTAATGGAGTCCTTTGGGTATATACCCAAGAAGGGCATAGCCGGATTATGTGGTAGACCTAATGTTAGCCTTGTAAGCAACCTCCACACTGATTTACATGGTGGCTCCATCAGTTCATACTCCCACAATAAGTAAATGAGTGTTCCCCATTTTCATATCCACTCCAACATTGATAGTCATTTGTAGTGAAAGGTGAGCAGGCCTGCTTTTCGTCCTGCCTGGCTCCCGTACGGCTAGCTTATACCCAGAAATAACAACACACAAATTGTATTCA
>LOEQ01006017.1:0-34187 GCA_001685075.1 Bramus lutescens
ATCCCAGCAGGCCAGGTCCTGACCCCTCCCTGGGGGTGGGGTCAGGACCACTCCTCAGGGTATTTAAGTGATCCCCAAAAAGAGGAACACGTGGTCTCCCTTTCTTCCTCCCTGGGGTCGCGTTTTTTGTGGCTTCGTGGTTCCCCCTTGGGGCCACCCGAGAGCACAGATCTCCCATTAAACCTGGATATTTCTTAATTTGGCTTGTTTTGATTTGGCTTGATTAGAAATTTTGCATCAGCAGGGAGCTTATATTAAGAAATATTCCTAACAATAACCATTAATTTAAACGTAATACAACAATAAATGAGGATCTTCATTGGCATAAAGCATTTGAAGTTGTAGCATCATTGGATTCCCATCAGATGGGTTGGGACAGTGGGGCTGCAGGCCAGAGTTTCCCCTCTCACTCTCTAGGCTGATCTGCCTGTCACCAGACAACTCCTTCCTTCCTCTGCCTGTCTACCAGAACTGGCCTCATTGGGACAGTCAAGATAAGAGCCACTGCTCTCAATCCAGGATATCCCTGCGTGGTTTTCTTCTGTCTCAGTCCTGTTAATTGAGATACGGTCCCAAGTTTCTTTTGGTATGTCCAGCTCATTCTCACCAGCTCTGCATTGTGCTGGACACTGTCTAGGGCCCCTCTCCCTGATCTGTGCCTAGAAACCCTCTCAGAGATAATACTGGGAACTCCATCCCAGTGTTTTAAACAGCAATTGTAGCCTCTGGCTGTTTACAAATATTCACTTAAGTGCAGTGTTCTCACCTTCATCATTAACCTTTGGGACCAAAAAAAAAAAAAACTTCACTGTTCTATGTTATTGGACATCACATGATATCTCTGGCCACTATCCACCAAAGAGGCCAGCAGCCCCCACCCAGGGTGACACCCAAACATGACTCTAGACATTGCAGCTTTTTGCTTGGTGGCCAAATTGCTGTCAGTTGAGAACTAATGTTCTAATCAGAGGCAGAAAACAGAGTGTATACACATATATTTACCAACCAGACATGAGAAGGTAGCGCCAGGCTCAATTAACATTTGGCTTCTTGTTTCCCAGAAGGATAATTACATCCCTGGAATGTTTCAGAGTGTCCTGCTAGGAAATTGAATCTGTTCGATCACTTAAACCAACGTAGGTTGAATTCCTACAGTGTTGGGCAGAGGGCCAGCTGCTTTGGTTGGAACAGGAAGCTGGGTGTGACTTGATCCACATGGAGTCCATGGTTGCCTTGATGATCAGCTTTGAGGAAGGCAAGTGTGATTTGGTTGGGGTTCCTCAGCCAAGAAGCAGGGCTACCTGTGTGAAGAAGCAAGAAAAGGGTTTTGTGTGTGTTGGGGGGTGTCTCACTCTCATCAGGTTTAGGTTGACGATTGGATTTCGAACCACAGAACAATAAGGATTTGAAATATTGGGAGTGCAACAGGTGACAAGGGTTTGAGGTAAATCTGGTCACCCCATATGTTTCTCATAGATTATGTTGCAAAGCATGGTACCACATCCCATCAACATGCACAGTGAAAATCAATGTAAAGTTGTGGTATAGACAGACTACAAACTACAAGTCGGTTCATAGTTTCCCAGCCGTGTTCCACAAGTCACGGAGATATATGAACGTGTTTTAGGAGGGCCCTATTGGGGTTTAAGGGCATCAACACGGCAGGACTCTGGGCTCCCCGGTCTGAGTTCCATAGAACAGCTGTGTAACAGCAAGGCTATGCCATGGTTGAGATGCAGGGGTGCAAGGTTCGAAGGTTGCCTCGTCAGGGAAGCAAATCCTGAAAACCTGTTTTGGAGGGTGCTGAGGCATAAGTAGACACAGTGCACCTCAGTGTCCCAGCATCTGAGAGTGCAGAAGAGCGATGATTGCTCTAGGTCAAGGACCTGGCTTAGAAACTTGTGAGTTCCAAGGTCACATGCCGTCCAGGCAGAGCTTACCTTGCCAGGAGACTCCAGATGCTAAGACTGATGGAGCCACCTCCGCAGGAGGCTCTTTTCCCCAGTACTTAATTCTCCTTCCTTTCCATTTATACCTTCCTTCCCTCCCTCTTTCCCTCCCTCCCTCCTTCCCTCCCTCCCTTCCTCCCTCTCTCTCCCTCCCTCCCTCTCTCCCTCCTTCCCTCATTTTCCCTCCCTCCTTCCCTCCTTCCCTCCCTCCCTCCCTCCTTCCCTCCCTCCCTCTCTCCTTCCCTCATTTCTTCCCTTCCTCCTTCCCCTCTTCCATATGGCCTCCCTCCCAGCCTGCTCTTTGGCAGCCTGTGCACAGTCAATATTGTTGATATTGCTGAAAGTCAAATGTGCACACAACTCTGTGGCTTTGTATGATTCCATGGCCCTGTATGGTATAAGTGATTTCAAATCAAAACAAAGCTGAGCAATTTAAAATAGTCTAAAAGCCATGGCTCTAATTGAACCTCTTCTTCTGGTTAATGGGGACTTAGAGTTTCCAGAAGTCAGGTGACTTACTCAGAGGTCACAGAAAGCTAATGACAGAGACAAGGATGACAGGCCAGGCCTCACACACAGTGCCAGATGGTCTTGCCTCCCCCCCCCCATCATTGACATTCAAACTACACCGCAGTGAGTGTCCAGCAATTTCTGTTCAGGGACTTTTGTTTAATGCAGTCATTGTTCAGCATTTGTGTGACTCTTTGTCAGGGCTGATGTCAATGCTCAAGGAACAAAGGTATGCTAAGGGCTGGAAAGGTCCTGCACAGCCTGTCTACTCACTTTCAGGAGTGTCTCTTGTACGGTGACCTTCAGGCCAGTCTGAAGACAGTTGGTTGAGCCATCTATGTGCCATGCATTCTCTGAGAAGCAGATCCCTCTTCCTCTCTTTGTCCCCGCTCTCTTTTCTCTGTCCCTCTCCCCATCGCTTTCCTCTGATTCTTCTCTATCTCTCATCTCTGTCTATCTCTGTTTCTCTTCCCTATGTCTTTTCTCTCCCTTCTTTTTTTCTCTACCCCTCCTTCCTTTCCCTCTCTTCTCTATCCTCTCCCCAACTATCTATTCTTGTCACTGAGAGCTGGTCACCTAGTTACGCGAGCACCTTTGTCTGGGACATTCCAAAGTTCTAAATTCCAGAGGGAAGGGAGTTGGGCAGAGCAGCCTATGACACTTTGCCAAGTAGATGCTCAAAACTGTGAGGACAGACGGTGTTTAACAACTTTGGTGTGTCCGGACCTGGTCTGAGCCTCACGTTCACAGATGTCAGGTAAAGTACATGCTTTCTAACCGGGCATCACACTGCCAGCTGCCATTAAGACCACTCAACAGATGCTTACGGCAGAGTGTTGGGAATGGAGGGGACACACTGGGTTGGTGGGTGGGGCCTGGGGAATGGGGACTGCTATAGATCAGAAGGTCTCCTCTGCCCAAGAAGAGAATGGGCATCGAGTGGTTCTGGACTTTGCCTGCTTGTGTCTGTGGAGAGTTGTTTGAGGGGCGGGTGTGGGTGTGGAAGGGAAATAGGTGACCACGGTGTCACCAATGATGGGATCAAGCTGTGTTCTTCCTCCCACTTGACCAGGAAAGAACAGGGCAACACATGTGTTCCACACATTCTGCTGATTTCTGGGTTTTAATGGTAATCTCAGTTTTCCAGAGAAAACGGTTTCTTCAATTAAGTTTTACTATAGAAGGGGCCTTATCGGGATCTAGGAAATCACTTGACATATGAAACATCTCATTGAGTATTCCCACTTCCAAACAAGGTGTTCACCCCTTGAACTTAGCAGACGGTCTTTATTGGTGTTGCCCCCATAGTCAAGGTGAGAAATTGGCCGTGTGCAAACCTTGTCACCAGGTTGTCTTTCTGTACGTGTCCTGTGCAAAGCAACATGAAGCACTTTATAACCTGATTTCCAGGCACCCAAAACTGTGGCTTAAACAAAGAAAACACAGTTTAGTTGAGCTTTGCTTACCTTCTTTTTGCAAGGGCTCCTGGGAAGCCATTCAGGGTCTACTGTGTGAATCTCTTTTCATTTGTGGTGTGGCCAAGTGGCTCCTGGGGACCTCTTGTCTTTTATCGTCTCCATCTGTGTTCATATCTGGTCCAAGTGCTACGCTCAGGGAAGACGGTTTCACTGAAGTGTGTCGGGAGTGTGTGCTGGGGACAGAGGCCCTAGAGGCCCAGGAACCAGACCCTTGTCAGTTGGCACTACCCTGAGAATCCCCAGGTGGTCTGAGGATTGGCAAAGTTTCAAATGCAGATGGACTAAAGAGCCTTGTAAGGAACAGACTGACTGAAGCTGGCCAGGGTCCCAGAGCCCATTATGCTGCCTGTGTGTCTATTCCATTGGCCTGGCAGGGATGATACATTTTTTAAGCAGCCATATTGTTTTTTATATTTATTTATTTATTATGTATACAATATTCTGTATGCCATGTATGCCTGCAGGNAAGGGCTCCTGGGAAGCCATTCAGGGTCTACTGTGTGAATCTCTTTTCATTTGTGGTGTGGCCAAGTGGCTCCTGGGGACCTCTTGTCTTTTATCGTCTCCATCTGTGTTCATATCTGGTCCAAGTGCTACGCTCAGGGAAGACGGTTTCACTGAAGTGTGTCGGGAGTGTGTGCTGGGGACAGAGGCCCTAGAGGCCCAGGAACCAGACCCTTGTCAGTTGGCACTACCCTGAGAATCCCCAGGTGGTCTGAGGATTGGCAAAGTTTCAAATGCAGATGGACTAAAGAGCCTTGTAAGGAACAGACTGACTGAAGCTGGCCAGGGTCCCAGAGCCCATTATGCTGCCTGTGTGTCTATTCCATTGGCCTGGCAGGGATGATACATTTTTTAAGCAGCCATATTGTTTTTTATATTTATTTATTTATTATGTATACAATATTCTGTATGCCATGTATGCCTGCAGGCCAGAAGAGGGCGCCAGACCTCATTACAGATGGTTGTGAGCCACCATGTGGTGGCTGTGAATTGAACTCAGGACCTCTGGAAGAGCAGGCAATGCTCTTAACCGCTGAGCCATCTCTCCAGCCCAGGATGATACTTCTTTAAACTTGGCTAAAGCTCCACTCATGACCATAGTTAGCGGCAACTCTGAGAATGTTCTAGACGTTTCTAGAAGCTGTAGAAGTGATGGTGCATTTTTGTGAGGAGGTGTCATCAAAGCATAGCGATGCCTACTGAGGCATGAACTCACTGTAGCACTCTAGCAAGCTATCCACACTCAGGCCACCGAGGATGACCCTCCAGTTGCAAAGGGACTGAGTCTTAGCAGACACCTGGTGGTCTCCCTGGGATGTGAGAACCAGAAGGTCACCCAGTCGGAGAATGTCTCTCACACTCCACCCTGTATGATGGCAGAATTCTTAGCCACGGGTCTGCAGGTGGCTGTGGTCCCTGCTTCTCAGTCCCTTGTGGCCATCTGTCTTCTTGTGTCTCAATGGCATCCATTCTGGAGTGATGGACAAGGATCAGGATGAACTTGCCTTTTTGGCGATCAGGCCTCCTGGGTAGGTTTTAAAAACCTTTCTGAACCTCAGAATGGGGTTGCCCCAGCTGAGCAAGGTCTTTGTCTCAGCAGTGGCATGTTCAATTCCTTCCGTGGCTTCAGCTCTGTATGATTTAATCTTACAGCTTGCGCCTTGAGTATTGAGGCTCCAGGGTAATCTACATATATGTGAGAGAGATTTTTCCCCTTTCTTCCTTCTTTTAATGCATATGTGGTATGCATGCACATTTTTGCATGTATATGGGCACACACGTGTATATGTATGTGCATAAGGAGGCCTGAAGCTGATGTTGGGAACCATCCTTAATCACTTGTCCATCTTTTTCCTTGAGTGAAGGCCTCTTAATTAAACCCAGAGCTCATTCAATGTGACTAATCTCCCTAACTAGCCTGCTCTGGGGATCTCTTGTCATCATCTCCGTCTATGGCTGCAATTACAGGCAGGCTGCCATGCCCACCCGGCATTTACATGGGTTCTGGGGAACTGAATGCTGGTCCTCAGGCTGCCAGCCAAAGTGCTGTGGAGCTGTTTCCTTCCTCACCCCCACCACCCAATGCTGGCTTGCATGTGCTTTTAAGTCACCATCTCCGGAATGAGGATTCTTGCTGCAGCCTTTTCTACAAAAACCTATGCATCTCCAGGTCTCTGTCTTATCCCTTCCTCTGGCCGGGAACACTCTTCGCTTGTTCTCTAAAGTGCTGGTGCTACCTCTTCATTCATGATTACATTCCCTTCTTAGGAGACCCTCTCCAGTCCATGTCCTTCTCATGCTAGCTGCCTTCCCACGCAGCACCCCGTCTCTATCTGTCATACATCCCATCATTGATTGATTTTCTGCTGTCTCCATCTGATTTCTCCATCAAAGGATGAAGGACAACTGAGGGGACTTAGTGACATTTGCCTTTCCAGCTGTGAAAATATTCAACTTTTACAAATGACATGAGAAAACCATCTTTAGGAACTAAGGTAGGAAAAGGAATATCAGGTTACATACCAAATAAATGAGATGGACCTGGATGTTATCAAAACAAAAGCCTTTTTAAAGTCAGTATATGTTTACTTATGTGTTTGTGTAGGCTTTCTGTGTGGGTACCTGCATGAGAGAGCAAAACCCACAGAGTCCAGAAGAGGGCATCAGATCCCCTGGAGGTGGAGTTAGGATGTTGTGAGCCATCTGATGTGGACGCTGGAAACTGAACCCTAGTCCTCTGAGAGGGGAAAAGAGACCCATCTGAGCAAGTTCAGGAGAGAAAGGGATTGTGTCTGTCAAAGAAATGAAGTGGTAGAAGTCTGGGTGTTTCTATGACACAGGTGCAACGTGACATGTTTGTCAGCATGTGAATATTTATGACCCATTCCACCAAAACAGCCGGCAGAGCAGCCAATCCATCAAAGATGTCTTCCCTCAGATTGTTCTGTTTTGTTGGGTGATCATCCCCGAGAGACGAGAGACAAAATCGAGAACAGTTACCGAAGAACCTGATGCTCCTGGCTTGCATATCTTTATAGTCGGTGGAACAACCAGGATTCTGTATTTGTTTACTTTAAGGAATCACTGAGCTGCTGACAGGTGAGCCAGGCCATTAATCACGGAGCCTTCGTTTACACTCATAGCCTGAGCCTCGGGAGATGTCCAGCTGCTCCCAGATTCCATGTTGTCTTTTAAAACTCCGAGATTCTGCCTAGAAATATCAGACCTGAACCCTGAACTCGAGAGAACTTTGGGTCGCTGCTATTTCGTGGAGAACAACATTTTCTTCAGAAATGGGGAACTATAGAAATAGTTGTGGCTAAGGGAATGAACCTCACTCACTGCTTGCTTTGGGAGTTCTCGGTGTTCCTCAGACCTATGCAGGTCTGGCTTCCTTTTCTGCTAAGAAGGGACTCTAATTCCTTCTAGAACAACCTTCTCAGTTACTTTTGAGGATTGGAGAAGGAAAGAACAGATGTACACTCTTGTCACGTTGTGTGATGGCCAACGAGCTCATTTTTATTATGTCAGAATATTCCAGCATGTTTAAAAGAGAAGGCTTGAATAGTGATGAACTAGAAATCATCTAATCACAGGGTGGAGGAGTTAGAATTGATATTCCCTCATCACCCGGCCCCCCAACCCCACCCTAGGTGCATCCCTTGCACGCCAGTCTCACTTAAAGCTCATAGCAAGCCACGTGATCTTCCAGCATAGCCTTTTAACTCAGAAAGCGGTTTACCGCAGAGCCCATGATACCGATCCCTAACTGGCTTTCATTTGTCAAACAGTCAAAGTGATGGTGCCTTTGTCCTTTGTCTCGTTTTTATTAGCACACATTAATTGTCATAGTGTCTTCTTACATTCACACCTCATTCCTCTCTCTTGTCCCCTCCCCTGCCCACTCCTGTTCCTCCTTCCATCTTCATCCCTCTCCCCTCTCCCCTTGCATCTAATGCGTTTCATTAGGAACTGCTAAGAGGAGCGTGGGGGAGGGGACTATTTACAGGAGAATGTGTGTGTCCACCCCCCATCACAAATCCTTAGGAATGGGCGGAGTCTCCTGAGCTCCTCCCTATTTCATGAGGAGACGGTGTTGACAGCCCCAGTTTGGGGCAGGTAACCTTGGCTGCTGGGAACACTGATGTGCAAGGCCCAGTCAAGCCAGAAGGCTGTGTCCCCACACCTCCTTCCTTCAGCTCTGAGGTTCTCCCGGCCACTTCTTCATGTTCAGAATGACATTTTCAAATTTCATTTTAGTTTTTTTTTTAAACAACGAATCAAGGCATTAGATGCCATTTAGGTATTTTAAACAAGGTGTGCTTCAGTAGGGTCTCCTTCCCACGTACCTCCCACAGCACTTATGCTGCCGTCCGCCACCTCCATAAGTTCCCATCCGAGCGGCACACGTCCTTCCTTGGTACCAAGGTTTTTCACTCTCACTTGCTCTCTTCCCAGACATTTAGGGTTTTCTCATAATCAGGCACAAATACACACACACACACGCATGTGATGGTAGAAGGGAGGGGAGGTAGGATCCTTGTATGAGAAAAAGCATGCTCTCTTGTCTTTCTGAGTTTGGATTATGGCATTTAATAGTATAAACTTTCCAGATCCGTCCATTTTCCTGAAAAATTGACTCAGTCTTCCCCAAGGGAGTCATAGGCGACAGTCCCCAATATTCCCACTAGGTGGCGCTGGGAGACCAGCTTGTGAAACTTGTTCGCCCTGCCCCCTCCCAAGAGCTTCCTGGGCACCTGCCCCACAGCCTTTCCCTTCTGGGGCTGTCTGGGACCTTTGCTTTCTAGCCCTTGCTTCCTTCCTTTCACCCTAGTAGCTCATGGCCTCAGCGTGGTCCCAGGCTGCCCCCTACTCAGCAGGGCTCCTTGCTGCTTAGATAAAAAGGACCTCCTGGCCCAACCCACTGCTCCTGCTCTGGTCCTCCTTGTTAGTTGGATAGAAGGCATTGCTTCTTAAGTTCTGTTGCCTTTATATGAAATGACATAAACCCATTATAAATTTATAAACATAGGAAGAAAAATATTTCCAATCTCAGCTCCCTCCCACATCACCTCCAGCTATATTGGAGAATGGGATTCTGTCTATATATTCCATATCCTTACATATGCAGAGATTAATGGCAGGATGAGCAGATAAACATAGAGCAGATAGGCATGGCCCTTGATGGCCGGGAAATCTGACTTCTATAAATAGAATTTATAGTACATACTATTTGTGAAAATCACACATTCCTTTTTTTATTTATAGTTAGGACATTAAGAATTCAAAACATAGTTGCTGTGTTTCATAACATATACAACCAGGGTGTGGTGTGTGTGTGTGTGTGCGTGTGTGTGTGGTATGCCTTTATTCATCCATCCATCCATCCATCCATCCATGGACCATTAGGCTGCTTCCATATTGCTATTGTCAATAACGCTGCAGGGCATGTGGGAACACACGTATCTTGTTTACACAGTAATTTCATTTCTTTGGATATATATTCAGATGTGAGAATGTTAGCTTGTGCGATCGTTCTGTTTTTAATTTCTCAAGAAGCCTCCATATGCTTCCCATCATGGCTGGGATAATTTACATGATTCAACCCTAACATCAAACAGAAATCCTGACACTGGAGACAATATGGATGATGTGTGAATTAAGTCAGATGTAGAGATACACACTTCGGTGTGGCGTATCATAGAAATGTGTTGTAGAGAATATGGTCCATGGCCCCGGATGGGAATGAAGTGACATTCACTAAAGCTAAAGCAAGAGGGGAAAAGAAAATTTATAGGTCTGCAGAAAGGGGGGCGGGTAACCAGTCCTCTCCAGGGATGAGCCTCCACCCTAAGTTGTCAGCCCTAAACACATAAACATACACGTACACACTAAACGGACTCAGCAACTTTTGAATGTGCACATGTGTGTGTAACAATAATAATTAAAAAAAAAACAAGTCCTCTAGTAATACTGGGCTGTCTGGTATTATGGTACCTGCATCAAGAAACCAGAGAGATGAGCTGGAACAATGTTTCAGTGGTTAAGAGCCTTGGCTGACTGCTCTAGTTAGAGAACCCGGGTTGAATTCCCAGATCCGCACGGCTGCCGCAGCCATCTGTAACTCCAGTTCCAGATGATTTGGTGTCCTAGGGCTTCTGGTCTCTTTGGACACCAGGAATACATATGCTACACAGACATGCATAGAGACTAAACATTGATATATATATATATATATATAATATATTTGCCTATATATATATATATAAATTTTAAAGAACCGAGAACATGTCTCTTCACAAGATGCCTGAGGCTTGCTAAGTTATTAACGTGAGAACAGTTTTGTTTTTGCTTTTGAGAAATGCACTATTCTGGAAGCTGTGTGGAGCTGGTGAATTGACACAAGCCACACTGTGGTCCCTGGCTGGTGGGACTGTGGCAGGATGGGGATGTTTGTAACTTTCCTCCACAGACACAGGTTCAGATTCTGATGGGCTGTTTCACATCTGTGTGGTCTCAGCAAGAACGGTCAATTGCTCTGCATTCAGAGCTACCCAACTCTATGATGAACTTGTAATTTACTTGGCCGTGTATCTGAGCCACTGGAGGCAGCGGGCGCTGGTTTGCTGGTTTATGTAGACCTCCCCCAGGCCTCCTAAGGAGCCCTGCGCTGCCGCTTCAGCAAGAAACCAAGGAACTGCAAGAGAGCAAGCGATGCAATCGGAAGCCACGGTGTTTCCTGCATTGAAAATACAACAGCGCGGGGCTAAATACGCAGCGATGACTTAACCTTCAGAAAAAACAAACCAACAAAAATCAGAGTAATGGATGATCAGAACTGGAATTTCTTTAAACATTTTAAAATTATGTTTATTTATTTCATGTGTGTATGTGGATATCTGTCATGACATGCGTGTAAGGTGAGAAACAACTGTGGGAGTCAGTTCCCTTCTTCTGCATGTGGGTGCTGAGGTTCACACTCAGGTGGTCAGACTTGGGTTTGGCAGCAAGGACCATCCCCCACTCAGCCATCTTGCCGTCCCCAAACCTTGAGTTTCGTTGACTGTCGGTGTTGACCAATGGGCTTAGTGACTTAGGAACTTTAAACTTGAGCTTGACTGAGGGCAGAAAGAAACCAAATTTCGAGTGGCCACAGATCTCAGGCCATAGGCACCAATGATCAGGAGGGATGCTCAGGGGGGGTGACCTCAAAACTCTATGCCACATTAGAGGTTGTGCGTGTGGCCTGCTGTCCAAGCGCAATTAGTGGGGGTGTAGATAAGTTGCCTCAGAGACTACTAAACACACTTTACACTAGCCCAGGGCCTTGTGCACACACACACACACACACACACACACACACACACCACTGTATTGTTAAAAAGATTCTCATTGAAATGCTTTTCCTTACATCTGATGTAATATCTGGAACCAAGGGAATGCAGGGACAGACTGGTGCCCAAGTCTGAAGACCGGAGTTCCATCTCTGGTCCATCATGGTGGAGAGGTCCCCATAGGCTGTCCTCCATCCTTCGCAAGTGCCGTGGCGTGTGCTGTCTCCCTAAATAAATAACAGAGAATGCATGGGTCATTTAGGGACATCCTCAGAACTTTAGGAGGAGCCATCGCAGTTTATCTTACATCCTCTCCCACACAGCCAGCAGCAGACAGGGTGACATTCCCTTTCCAGGGTTATGAGTCCTGTGATCATAGCGGCATAGCACCACAACTCTCCTTGGGGAAACCATCTCTGCATCTCTGCTTGGCCATCATATCATGAGGGTTCATCAACAAAGGTGCCATCCCAGGGTGGGTGCTGGAGAGAGGGCCCAGCTGTTAAGAATACCAGCTGATCTTGCATAGGACCCAGGCTCAATTCCCACGGTGGCTCACCACTATCTGTAACTCTAGTTCTAGGGGACTTGGATGGCCTCTTCTTGACTAACAGAGGCAGCACAAATGCGTATGATGTACACACATAAAAGCAGATAAGACACCTACACGCATAAGAAAATTAAAAATAGAAAAGGTACCATCCAATCTTATCCAGTCAGCATACACCAACCTCTTGAACACTGACTCCCACCACCTGGATGGAGATGAATCCTGACTGCCAATCAGACATGTGGCACTTTCTTGTGCTGATAACTTTTTAATATCTGCACCATTGCTGTTTAAAAACACGCGGCAGTGCTGGTATAATGATGCATCATAAGAAACCGTTAGATGCAATGCTTTAAAAAGTGACAGTCATTTGCCATCACCCAGCTGTGAGCCCATCTGGGTGACTCTGCTGGGCTCCTCTGTGCCTTGGGTCTCATTCTTCTCCTGGAAGCAAGGCTCATCCTGCCATGTCCTTATCCCTCATGGGTGTTGTGAGCAGTGTCCTCTATGCTTAACAGCCATGACCGTCTCTGGAGCAGCTGTGATTGCCCACAGAGACCCTCAACATGTTGACATTGCCTCCTAGAAGGAGGAGGCATGAGGAGGGTTATTAGATACCCGCTGAGAACCCAGAAGATGCCCCCTTCTGGGTTTCAGCTGTATGTACTTCTGCCCCAGCTGCACATGGTTTCTGGGGTGCCAGAGTCAAGGAAGTCTTTCTCTGCCTGTGTGGCTGTGGGGGAAGTTGTCTCTGGTGCCGAGGTGATTCAGTGATGTAAAGGTTAGAACCTCATTCATGCTCTTGTAAGTAAGTAACCCCTCATCTGTGCTCCTGTAAACGAACCTCTAAATCATGACCCTTCATCATGCTCCTTTGAGGAAGCCCAAGAAATCCATTTCTTCACTAAACTGAACTTGCATGAAACTTTTACTTTGATTTGTCATTGGAATTCTGCCTGCAGTGAGCTGACACTTTGTTCGCATGCCCCCCAGGACAAGTCACTGTGGTGGTCTGAATAAGAATGACCCCAATAGGCTCATATATTTAAATGCTAAAGTCACCCTGAGTGGTACTGCTTAGAAAGAGTAGGATGTATGTCCTTGTTGGGGTAGGTATGGCCTCATTGGAGGAAGCAGAAGCATGTCACTGAGGGTGGGCTTTGAGATTCCAAGAGCCCAAACCAGACAGGGTAGCTCCCCTCTTCCTGCTATCTGCAGACTAACCATAAAACTCAACTTACCTCTCCAGCACCATGTCTGACTGCATAACACCATACTCCCTGCCTTCACATACTGGACTAAACCTCTGAAATTGTAAGGCGGCCCCAGTTAAATGCTTTCCTTTATAAGAGTTGCTGTGGTCAGGGTGTCTCTTCACAGCAATAGAATGTTGACCATGACAGTCACCCAGCAGAGAGTGAACAGAAGAGGGAGGACCCAGAGAAGCAAAGATCCCCACTACCAAGCAAGCTATGTGGGCAAGCCAAAAGTTGAGGGGTGGGACCAAGGGATGGAGAACTGACTACCAGGACCTTTTACAAGAAGCTTCCACCACATTTCCATGACCAACCTAAGGCAGATTTTCAGGGCTCAGGGGTTCTTTTACTCCACTGAGGCCATTTGTTGTTTAGCTGACTCTTATTGGAATTCAGGAAGCATCAGGGTTACCTCAGTGAATAACCATTTTGTTTTTGCCCATGCCTGCTTACTTCCTGGGGTGATTTATTAAGGGAGGTTGCTAGACCATGGTGCACATACAATGCTAAGCCATCTGCTCAATGAGCTTCTATGCAGAAAGTATGTGGGGGCTTTCTTCAAAACAGGGAAAGAGATGCTCATCTCAGTGTCCCCTCACTGATAGAGGGTTATCACGTTTTATGTTTTTATTTGAAAAAAAAAAACACTTTATCAACTGTGTAGATACAAGATAATATGGAATTTAAAATTTTAATTTGTTGATTTCTGGAGATACAAGGATATGCTTCTTTTCTTGGAAATACGCCATATGTTAAAATCACCTTAAGATTATGTATAATGGCTTCATGGTTGACAGTGCTGTTCATCCATTTATCTATTTATCCAACATCTAGCTCCACTCTGGGATCCAGAAGAGATAACAACATGGACACAAATCCCCACATCTGTGTAATTTACATGCTAATGGAAGGTGAGAGACAATAAAAGCAACCAATAAATAGCTTATGTAGACAGCGAGAGTGATGAATGGCTAAGGAGGGAAATAAAGTAGGAGAAAGGGAGGTAACCTTTTGATGTGAGAAGAGGGGGCTTCCAGGGAAGTTTTCCTGAGAAAATGGCAAACCCAAAGGCACACATAAAGGGCCAAACTGTGCACCCAGAGGGAGGTGCAGTAGCAGGGTGTGTGGGGACTTTTCATCTCTGTGACCTAACACTTGACATAACAACATAAGGGAGAAACGATCGATTGTTTTATGCAGATTAGTCCATTGTGGGAGAAGGAGCTTGTTGGCGCAAACAATCCATCTTGGCAGCCAGGAATGAGAACGTGGTCTTTCTTAGTCTTTTGCTGCTGTGATAAACACCATGACCAAAAGCAACCGGGGTTGGGAGGGGCTAATAATTACATCATACATGTCATTACTGAGTGAAGTCAGGACAGGAACTCAAGGCAGGAACCCGGAGTCAGGAGCTGAAGCAGAGGCCATGGAGGGACACTGGTTACAGGCTTGCCTCCCACGACTTCCTTAGCCTGCTTTGTTACACCACCCGGATCACCTGCCCAGGGGTGGCACCACCCACAGTAAGTCAGAACCTCCCACATCGATGGTTAATCAAGAAAATGCTCTATAGGCTTGTCTACAAGCCAATCTGATGGAGAGGCATTTGCTCAGTTGAGATTCCCTCTTCCCAAATGACCACAGCTTGTGTCAAATTGACACAGAAGAAACCAGCACAGAGGGCAATACAGGAAGAAGCCAGCAAAAGATATACATCCAAGAACATTCTTCCCTTCCCTACACACCCAGAGACCTTCCAAGAGCGAGGCCGCACCTCCTGCCTTCATCACTTCCCAATAAAAGGAACATATTGTGAATCCATGAAGGCATTGATCTCTTCTTTGAGGCAGAACCTTCATGATTTAATTTCTGATAGGCACTCTCTCATAGACACACTCAAGAGGCAGGCCATACAATTCTCCCTGGCAATCCAGTCAAGTTGACAGGTGAGATGACCTATTACTCAGGGTAAATATGTTTCAAAATCCTGAAGTGTGGCTGTATATGGTTTATTGTAAAAATAGCAAGAAGTCCAATGAGAAGCTGGAGAGGAATCATGAAGAGGAGGGGCACTGTTGGCCAGTGAAGACCACACTGTAGTCTCTAGTTTGTAAAACGCTTGCCTTCATGTGAAATGGGGCTAAAGAGGAATGAAGTCCGATAGCTCAGTGGGTTAGCTCTGACCGTGGTGTCAAGCAAAGTCTACAGGGAAGTGATAGGGAAACATGGCTTCTTAGGGGTGTTTCCAGGCAATGGAGACGAGGATGCTGAGAGCTGGAGCCAGGCACTAAGCTTTAGAGGTAGGATGGTAGGATGTTGCCACATTCTGAAATGTAGATGCAAGATTGGCTAGGGTGTATTATAAATAAGGAGTCAAGGAGAAGATGATGGGTTTTGTTGTTTTCCTGTTCTGGGAAGTCAACCCTGGACACCACACAAGCCAGGCAAGCTTCCTACCACGGAGTGACACCCCTAACACTCTTTCTACTTTTTATTTTGAGAAAGGGTTTCCCTAAATAGCTAGAGATGGCCTGGAACTCACTCTGAAACCAAAGTTAGACATGAACTTGGAAAGACCCTCTCTCCGTTTCTTAAGTACCTGAGATTACAAGCTTGTGTCACCAGACTTAATGACAACAAGATTTCTGGCATGAGAAACAGAAAGGGTTAAAGTTCAGGTTGAATGTCCCCAGAATACTCACGGTTGAATTAATGCAGCCATCCACAGCAGGGGTCAGGCAACAAAGACTAAATCCAGCCTACATTCTGTTGCTGACCTATCATTTCATTGGGCCACAACTATGTCTGTCCTGTCAAGCACTGGCTATGGCTGACTTCAGCTATCAGGGAAGAACTGAGCAATTGGTGCAAGGAATATTCACTTTGGGTGTTTATTTTTTTAGTTCTTGATTTGCAAAATTAAACTGTAATTATTTATAAGCTAGTGATGTAAAATAAAACAAATATTATTTATATACACCAGAAACAGGAGCTGGACTAATGGCTTAGTTAAAAAGTACTTGCTGCTTGAGGTGGTTTGAGTGAGAAGTGTCCTGTTAGGCTCAGGTGTTTGAATACTTGGCCCTAGTAGGTGGCACTGTTTGGGAAGGTTGTAGAAACTGTAGGAGGTGCAACCTTCCTGGAGGAAGTTACTGGGAGCTGACTTGGAGGGTTTATAGCCTTGCCCCACTTCCTGTTTCCTCTCTGCTTCCTGTGTGCAGATGAAATGTGACCTGCCAGCTTTCTGCGCATATTTTTCTCTGCCATGCCTTCCCAACCATAATGGACTTTCTCCCTCTGGAACTGAGTCAAAGTAACCCATTTTATCTATAAGTTGATTTTATCATTGGAACAGAAAAATGATGAAAAGACCCGAGTTTGCTTCCTAGCCCCTACATCAAGCAGGGTCACAATTTTCTATAATTCCAGATTCTCCCAGGAGTCTGATGGCCTCTTGTAGCCTCTTCAGCCACTGCACACATGTGGCGTACACTTGTAGAGATACACACATACATATAAATAAAATTAATCTTAAAAAAATCTAGAAGTAAACAGCATTTTTTGAAATTTCTAAATAGAATTGCACATGACACTATAGCTGTGTGGTACTTTTTCAGGGGAGATGTAAAAAGATGTCTGCTCAACCCAGAGAGGGAAAAAAAATAGAGACCAAAGTGCAGATGCCACGGGAGTTCAACTTGGTGGACCAATGTGTTTTATTGGGGTTACTTACAGGAGCAGAAATGACTCAAAACTGTATCACCAAATCCCACCCCAGCATAGGTGACAGCTCACAAAATCTGGGAACCTGGAGCTCACTGTACAGCCTGCTGGCAGCTCAACAGGCTGGGGAGTTTCCTAGACTGGTGGGTCAGTTAGCCTTAGAATGCTTTTCAGTTGTCTTTACCATGTATATACCCTTGGGGAGGGGGGAACTTGTATATCTGGTCAATTTCAGGGACTTCCTGCAGCTATCTTGAGTAGTTTACTTCCTGTCTTAAGAAGCTTCCCTGCAGGATGGTATGGTTCATCTTTCAAGAAACATCCTGCCTTAAAATACCCTTTGGGTTCCTCTTTCATGTCCTATGTTTTAAGAAGTTTCTTTCCAAGCCAGAAGAAACTACCACACAACTGTGAAAACTGTTTGCAAACAAAATTCATAAAAATTCAAATTCAGAGGACTGAAGAGATAGCTCAGAGGTTAAGAATACATGCTGTTCTTGCAGAGGGCCAGGGTTCAATTCTTAGCACCCACAGGTCAGCTCAGGACCACCTGTGCCTCTGGTGCCAGGGTACCTAATACCCTCTTCTGGCCTCTTAGGGCACCAAGCATACAAGCAGTATATAGAGATACTCATGTAGACTAATACTCATGCATATAAAATAATTCTTTTAATAAAAAATTCAAATTCAATATGGCCATATGCAACCAATCTGGGTTCAATATATACCCAGGAGGTTTGTGTCCCACATGAGAGAAAAGACATCTTTATCTAGAAGAAAATGGCTTTTATTTTTCTATGGGCCCTCAGATCCCCATATGAATAATAATACCTCAATTTTCTCTTCTTTTCTTGCAGTCATAAGTCATAATGCCTGTCACTTTGTGTTATATATATTATAGACTCATATAGCTTCATCTGATAAAATAATCTGTATAATTTTCTTCCCATGGAAATGAGTAGACATAGTGACCACAGGACTAGATAACATCACCCACCTAAGCTCGCTGTGACCTGCCGCTATAATGCAGATGCCTAAATCATGCAGTTCAGGTCCTCCTCCATCTCTGAAGTTTCGTTAGTTAGTGGATTCATTCTCAGCAGAGCACAGTGAGGACGACCCATGCCCGGAGGCTTTTTTATCATTTATTATTATTATTATTATTATTATTATTAAAAATTTCCATCTCCTTCCCTCCTCTCAATTCCCTCCCCCCTCACCCCTCTCCCTCCAATTCCAGTCCAAAGAGCAGTCAGGGTTCCCTGCCCTGTGGGAAGTCCAAGGTCCTCCCCCCTCCATCGAGGTCTAGGGAGGTGAGCATCCACACACACTAGGCTCCCACACAGCCTGTACATGAAGTAGAATCAAAATGTAGGGGAGGAAGGTGTGTCCCTGTAACCTAACAAGACAGGAGGAACACAATGCCAGAAGACTTGGTGACTCTTTGGTTGTATGTGTGATTGTGACAAGGGCTGTTCCAGGCAGCCTGGGGCATTATGGTCTGAACAGTGGGGCAGGAGCAAGGTTTCTGGGGGCAGGGGTTGGATGTCAGTTTCCTCTGAAATGGGAACATTCCCTATTCCAGAGAAGGGGAGGCTCCCGTAACTCAGGAGTAAACAAATTACACACAGCTGCGAAAGATGAAACTTGCAAGCTTCCTCTGTCTCAGCCTTGCAGGAGCAATGAACCACTGCTCGGGAGCAGACTGACCACTGCGCTGCAGGGAGGGGATTCTCAGAACCTCAGAGCTGCCTGCAGGGATTCAAAGAGCTCCAGGGTTGCAGCTTTTGAGAGCCATCACTTGGAGTAGGGTGGGCTTTACAGCAATGCTGCTGCTTTAGAGTCAACACTGCCCCTATCAGGAACCCCAATAATAACTCATTGATTCACCAAGTTGTACTTTGCTGGAATCATTCATTACTTTGGTCTGTTGTGGGGTGTGTGTGTGTGTGTGTGTGTGTGTGTGTGTGTTAGGGTATAGAGTTATTTTGTGCACCCGGACATAAGCTGGTTTAAACTCCCTGCCACCTCCAAGGGAGGGATCATGCAGATACCCTGACTGACTTGCTCACAAGGGACTGGGCAGTGAAACTGGGTAAGAATGTCTAGGCTCTTTCTATGCTAGTATTGTGTACATGATTGAAAATAAGAATCTTTATGCACCGTTTCTTCCCATGAAGGCTTGTGTTTCCCAGTCCTTGAAGGCTCTGTCGTATCCAGGAAGGAGGAACAGTTTGACCGCTGTGGTAGTTTTTCAGCATGACAAACAGCTTAGAGTCAAGAACAGTCATCCTAAGAGGAAGACAGCAGGCCTGGCCGCGAAGCTCATTTTCCTGAGTGGAGAGCTGAGTCACTTAGGTTTCAGGATGTTGCATCATCATCAAATGAATACGAAAGCCTTGGCCAGGTCCTCTTCCTGTGTGGATTCATATAACATTTACGGACTTAGTACATCTTGGTTTCAGGATGTTGCTTCATCATCAAACGATCGTGGAAGTCTTGGCTGGATGTTCTCCTCATGTGGACCCATGATGTTTAGGGACTGAATACACCTGGCTTTCAGGATGTAGCATCATCATCAATGAACATGAAAGTCTTGGCCAGGTCTTCTTCATATGTGAATACATGTGACATTTAGGAACTAGGCAGAGAGGTGGCAGAGCAGAGGACCACACGTGTCTGTTGGGGGGTTGGTGACACCAGTTGCCAGCTACAAGTCAAAGGCATCTTGAGAACTTATGACTATGTCTGTGCCCCAGGGTATGCAAATTGGAAATCTCCAAGTGCTTCTGGCACACAAAGTCTGGCCCAGATAGAACAGCCTCAAATAGGTTTGGTTATATACTAACATGGTGCTGGGTTTGGCCAGGGTAGCCAACTCACTGAGTACCAACCAGAGTAGCTTCTGCTGCAGACATGTAAGCTACATCTAAAAGCAAGATCTTTAATTGAATCTAGCAGTTTGTCTGATTAATTTACAAACAAAACCGAATGCAGCAATTCAACATGGAAACAATTCACTAAGCTAACAGACCTCCAGACTGGGGCAGGCTCAAAAAACTCCAACCAATAACAGGATCTGACAGCCAGTATAGAAAAAGGAAGTGGCAACTTAATTGGTTACAAAATAATTGGTTAAATGGTTACAGAGCCCCCTGCAATCAGTCAGAGCTCAGCCTCTGTGGGAAAAACGTGAAATTGCTTTGGTCAGCTGAGTCCAACAGACAGGACCAAATTCGAGCCCTCCCTCATATTTTCGTTAATAGGAAACAAGAAGTCTTTTACACCAGAGGGGTCCTGGATATTTGACCTAGGAGGAAGAGGCAGAGTGATATTGTCATTTGTAATGACAACTATTAATACCCACTCAATATTTAACCCAGGGCCAGGAACAGTATGTGCTAAGCAACTCACCTGCTCCACATTAGCTCCCGACTTTCTGCATTTAACCAGACTTTTCCAAGCATCGTCTATGTGCCAGATGTGAGTTAAGTTTCAGGAGTCCAATCATAGACAAAAGCAAGGTGGCCATGACCTCGTGGGCCTTCCAGTTGTTGGAGGAGATGCTGAGATGTTGAGTTAGTGACGTGTCAGGATAGGAAGACCAAGATATGGCAAAAAGGGGAGAGGGTGGCTCGAGACCTCAGGGACCTTAACTGGATAGTTAAGATTCTGAGTCTATCAGCCCAGCATGTATGCCTTTATACTCAAGAGCCCAGGTCTCCTAACTCCAGAAGAGCTTAATCAAGGCTTCCACTTGGGAAGAGCAAAAGGACCCCGGCCAATTTGTTAGCAAGGGCGGCCTTGTTCACCTCTCTGGGACTCCCTGTGACTTCTGATGCAGAGGTGAAGTGGGTTTCGGGGATGGGACCACAGTTGTTTTCAGAAGAGGGAAGAAGGGGGCAGGTGCCGGTAGGTGTAATTAGGAGAGCAAGTTGTTAAAGGCAATTACGGAAACAGGTGCGGTGGCTCCTCGTTCTGCTAGGTACGGGAGTGCTGGCTTCATCTCTAATTGAGGCTGACACCGTAAATGATGATTCCACTTTAAGTCAGGCAGTAACTGGATTTGGCCCACTGCATGTTAAGATGGGTTCCCAGCATCCCGAAGAGCAGATGAGAGACAGAGACGCAAGGTCATTTCCAACTGTGAAGAGCCCATTGCAGCCCACTGTGAACCATGTCTCACTCCAGTCTTCCAAGTTCTCTGGGACTTTAGCTTCTTAAACACATGCACAGCTGAGTGTCCAAAGCCGTGCACACCTGGTTGGCTGCGTGACACCTGCAGGAGTAAAGGGCTCCGGGCTGGGTGAGGGAAGAGGTTGCTGTTTGTCCATTGCAGGAAGCCAGAATCGGATTGGGTGAGCGGCGTCATGTGTTGGGCTTTAAACCTATCACTGGAGGCCAGAGAATTCTAGGTGTTCCTTGGCTGCTGGGGTGCATTTGTAGATAGACTTTGGGAACTTTGGGTGTGGATATATATAAACCTATCACTGGAGGCCAGAGAATTCTAGGTGTTCCTTGGCTGCTGGGTTGCATTTGTAGATAGACTTTGGGAATTTTGGGTGTATATATATATACTCTACTTTTATATTTTATATATATATATAAACTTTACTATTTGTTCACAGAGAAAAGCACATTTGCAAACTAATAAAATAAACATGCTTATTTATATATACATGATGAATGAAATCTTACCCAAATATTTAATAGTGTAGTATGTTGAGACCTTTCAACATTTTTCAGAGTTGTCTGATATTTTAGATTTTATAATCACAAATGCTGATTTTGTAGAAACAGTAACATATCAAGTTTAGGGCCTCTTCAAAAACTGTTGAAAGTCCTAATCCCAAACTAAAATTTATTCAGTGGTTTTGGAGGTTTGTTTTTCTTGTGAAACTCAAGCCAGCAACACAGACAGTGATTTTTAAGATCACACAGTCTGAAAAAAAAAAGGGTCCAATCCAGAGACATACTAATTTGATACATATATACTGAGGGATGATGGGAGGAAAATATTAAAAAGTTTGTTCTTTGCAAACCTGATTCTGTTAGAGCAAAATGCTGTGTACATACCAAACAACACCACGTGAGTTGTGCATAGCAGTTAGAATCTGAGCTGGCTGCTTCTGACCGAGTTTGATTGTGTTGTAGGAGTGGTGGCAAAGCACAGAGCCAAGTGCCTAGTGATGTGGTCAGAAACGAGACTGCCAAGAACAGTTCTCAGAAACATGAGCTGAAACATCAGCTGCATGGCTGCAGGGCAGGCGCATTGCCAGCAGCATTACTAATAATGACAGTAGGTGGCTGAGGAGTTCCAGACGGTGACCAAGGGCAGGGCTGTGAGAGAACAGACTGGAACCTGGGCTCCTCTTGTGTTGAATTTTAAATTGACTTACGCCTGTTACACATCCAGAAACCCTTACTGTTAATTAGCCTTCTGCAACCCCCATGTTCAGTCACAGGATTCCACATATGGTCACGAGCATCCCTTTATAAAAGTGGTACCTCACCACACCCTGCTCAGGCCAACATTTGGTGATGAGGTGGCAGGCAGTTCTGCGACTTCTGATATGAAAGAAAACTGAGGAGGTTTGTGGTTCCCAAGGAGTGGGAAGCTGGTGTAACTTGATGATCCCAGGCCATCATTCACAGAAGAAGCCTGGGGACTCTGTGCTGTCTCTCAGTGTAGTTTTACAAATATCTCTGTAGAATATCTTAGGCTTATAGTGGTGGTGCTCACCTTTAATCCCATCATTTGGGAGGCAGAGGCAGGTAGGTCCCTGCAAGTTCAAGGTCAGCCTGGCCTACATAATGAGACCCTATCTCAAAACAATGAAAAACCAGCCAACCAACAAAAAGCTGAAACAAAACCCAAAAGAATGTTTTTTTAAAGGCTTATTTAATTTACTTTTAATTATATCTCTTTCTCTCTATATATGTGCACAACATGAGTGCAGTGCCTACAGAGGACAGAAGAGAGAGTTTGTTCTCTAGAACTGGAGTTAAAGAAGGTTCCTAACCATCATGTGTGTGCTGGGAACCAAACCTGTATCTTCTATAGGAGTAGTGCTCTTAACCACTGTGCCACCTCTTCAACCCTGTCTACAACAATGGCTTAACAGAAGACATTGGGACTGTGGTTCTTCATTACCTATGTTTCTTACTATATCAGTATTCCTAATGACAAAAAGAGTCTAAAATCTTTGAAAGAAAATGTGGAGTTTTCAGTGAGATATGCCATAAGAACATGCAGCCATCTTTAGCTGATATATGTGTATGTGTATTACATATCAGCTGGAATACATGTATACACATATATGTATGTATTTAAATGGCTGAGCTGATGTCTAATTTCTGGTATGTATGGGAGCTCACAGAATGTCCAGAATCAAGGGCCCAATGTGAACATTCAGATTAGTTATGATTTAACACCCACACTTCATGTGATCCAGTTTAGTTAATAAGAACGATCATATTAGACCACTAAGAACCAAGTGTATAGATGTATGCAGCATAGATAGTTTCATGTGAAAAATTATCAACTCTTAGGTAAGTATTAGGAGTTATTCCATTGTCTGTAAAATAAGTTGCTCTTTGTATTTCCTTTCTCCTTCAGTAGCTTTTAGAACTGTTTTTGGAAGACAGAAAAAGAGCAAAAAGGAATGTAATTCAGGCCTTCTCTTCTCACAGATATCTTATGTCAATATGCCTTAGCAGAGAGTCACCTGAGTAATGAGTGACAACCTACACACGTGTATAATTAACATCAGCAGTTCAGAGTGAGGTCAATGTGGGTTGGGATATAGATGATGATAGGTGCCCACCATTTCACTCTCAGACAGCAGCATGTTTCTGTTACCATGAAGTGCTCTATTTCTATCTGTCTCTCTGTTCTCTCTCTCTCCTCTCGTGTATACAGGCGCTCACACACTTCTGTGTGCATACAATATAGAATTTGATGGTTTGAATAGGAATGGTCCCCATAGGCTCATATATTGGAATGCTTGGTCATTAGGGAGTGGCACTACCTGACTGGGGGTTAGGAGATGTGACCTCGTCAGAGTAGGTGTGGCCTTATTAGAGGAAGTATGTCATTGGGGTAGGCTTTGAGGTCACAGAAATCCAAGGCAGGCATAGAGGTTTGCTCTCTCTCCCTGATGCCTGTGGACCAGCTGTCAGACCCACTCCAGTACCATGTCTGCCTGCACACCACCATGCTTCCCACCATGATGACAAACCTCTGAAATGCAGGTCATCCGCAGTTAAATAGTTTCCTTTATAAGAGTTGCCATGGCCATGGTATCTCTTCACAGCAATAGTACAGTAACCAAGAAAAGAGTCCCTAGGTCTCCCTTGGTTATTATTTCTTAAAAGCCAGCCCCAGGTATTTGCCTATTTTTGCCTCCCTGACGCTGCACCACCATGTCTGGCTTACTCCGTGTGGCTGTTGGGGTGCACCCCCGGCCCTCATGCTTGCCCAGCAGCTACTTTACTGACTGAGCCATCAGCCCAGACCCCACCATAAAGTTTTCTGTGTGAGGTCTAACCGTTCCTGCCGTATCTCCTTGAATGACACCCATCTATTTACCATCTCCCCTGCCTTGCCTTCTCCAGATGCTGCATGCTGAAGCCATAGTCTTTCAGATTGGCTTCTTTTACTAAATAACATTCATTCAGGTTTCTTCCACCCTTGGCCTTGACAGCTCATTTCCTCCCGGCATTCAGTACTCCATCATCTGGAGTCACAGCCTTCTCTCCTTTCACCTCCTGAAAGACATCATTGCTGTTTCCAAGTCCCGATGGCTGTGAATAAAACAGCTATAAATACCCCCTTTGCGGGTTTTCATGTGGACATAAATGTTTAACTCCTTTGTGTAAATTCTGTAATCACATTTACTGGGCAGCACACAAAGACAGCATTTAGTTCTATAAGAAGCTGCAGTACCTGTCTATGGCATCAACTGTGCCACGTGGACACCAACAGACACCGAGTGGGGTGTCGTTCAGGGCATACCCCCTCCAGATCTTGGGGTTTCCAGAATTCTCCATTTTTGCTCTTTGATGAGTGTGTAGCCACATTTCATTGAGTCCCCCATGGCAGGTGACATGAAGCACCTCTTCATGAGCTCATTAACATGTTCATCTTGGAAAGTTTGGGGGCGAGTTCTGCATTAATTAAGCCTCATTTGAATGATGAACACATACTATTTATTTTCTTGGAGAGCTGAGGGAAGCAACAAGGCTGCTCCTGCAGGAAGACTGGAGGCTGTGGGCCTACATCCCACCCCTTTGGATGAGGGAGAGGAAGGCAAGGGTGCTATTTTAGACTCCCCATTAATGCAAGAAACACCCATACTTGGAACATTGTAGTGATTGTCAGCTGTTCCTTTGAGAAAAGGTCTGGGGTCAGCCAATGTCTTCTCCTTCCTTCTCAACTCTTTGCTGTGCATATGAGAAATAAAAATCTGCCCATTTTTATCTCCCCAAATCATGTGTTCTTGGACTGTCATGGGGCCAAGTGGAATGGTTAACATATGGCTGTGTGTCTACATTGCTGGGTGAAGAGGGGACTCCACAGTGAGTGGTGCCCTGACTCACAAAACACCCAGACCTGCCTCAGGTCACCCTAGGTATTGAAATTTCTTGTACTGACCATTAGTTGTGGGGATTTGGATATTATGAGGGCTCCTGGACCAGGCTGAAGGAAGTCTGCTTGTATGTTTTCCCTGTGAACTTCTCCAGATGACTGTGCAGAATGACTGTGTCTCTCACATGGAACATGAAGAAGAAATCCATCAGATTCCCACGAGCCTCCATCCTCACACACCCAAGGCTTTCTTCAACAAAAGTACCAGGATCCAGATCAGAGCTCTGCTGATTAAAAGCATATAGGAAGGTCCTTACCCATTTTGCTGGGTTTAAGCCCCAAGAAAATTCACCAATAATGATTAAAAAAAATCAAACAAGGTAAAGAGGTTAAAAAAAAAAACATCCCTGGGAAAGGAGGGATGTGGAGTTATAATTTGATTCTCCTTTATTGCTGTTCTCAATTTTGAATTTTAATGATTTCTGAATTTGGTATGTAACCAACCACCTGTCTTTCACACCAGAGGCTGGAATTTCTCTTTAGTATCCACTTCTTTGGGAAGCTACATGCTACCTGGTGTTAGCCAGCAAGTATCAACTATCCAACCAGAAAATTGTAAAAAGGAGGCTCTGCCAAAAGTCACACACCAGGCTGCCTTGGGGTTGGCTCAGGATTCTCTCAGGTCTCTATGAACCCAGAACTTTCCCCTCTTACTGCCTAGGCTTCTGAGGTGACCTCCATCCCTTGACCCTGACAGACTCACATTGTTCCCTGCTCTCTGAAAGATACAGCTCTGGCTGGTGGAAAAGAGAATACTGGTGGGAAGGAGGTGGCTGAGGTGTTGACCTTCTGTCTCTGGTCCAGAGGGAAATCGTGCTTTCAAAAGAATCAAGGAAAATGACGTAGACCCCTGTATCTCTGTGAGATAAGTCCTCATGATTCTCATGGCCCTAGGAAGTGGGTTCTCATGAGTGCTGTTTACAGATGAGGAGACTGAGGTGTGGAAAGGCTGAGTCACACGTCTTCTTCAATAAGAAGCCCACATCCTGGCTCTGTGGTCCTCAAGCTTTCAAGTCCTGTGAGAGGAGCCGTGGAGGGATATTTGTTTATACTGTGTGAAGATGTGTCTCTACAATAGGTTTAATAAAAAGCTGAATGGCCAATAGCTAGGCAGGAGAGGTTAGGCAGGACTTCCAGGCAGAGAGAGGAACTCTGGAGGATGACATCGGGGAATCAGAGGTACAAAATGGAGAAGTAAAGAACCATATGGCAGAATGTAGATTAATATAGAAACAGGTTAATTTAAGTTATAAAATCTAGTTGTGGACAAGACTAAATTAAAGGCCAAGATTTCATAATTAATAAGAAGTCTCTGTGGACAGCTGGTGGTTCCAAAAGAAACTCCGACTTCGAGGGGTCATTCCAGGGACAACCTGGAATGCTCCATAAACAAGCATTTATTTTGGCCTCTGAGGTGTGAGCATGGCTAAGCCCAGTCCCCCAATAGCTCAGCTCTTAGGATGGTAGGGGCACCAGGTATATGAGGTTTCAGAGTCTGCTCTGTTGCACCCGACCTGATGCCTGCTCCCTCCAGGGCTCCCTATCCACGAAGGTGCCATAATCTTACCTTGTGATTTTGATAACCTAGGAGTGAAACAGACAACAGCTTCATCAAAGAGCAGGGCTCTGTCAGCCCTGGGAGGTGAATACACTTCTCTTCAGGAGCATCCACCTATTTGTAGCTCCAAAGACTATCAACCCATCAGTTCAATGGCCTCAGTATTATAATCATGATAACAACAGGCCACAGTATAAGCTCATTAACTAGGTAGTTAGAAGGCTGGTCAAAATTGCAGTATAAACAGGAGTAAAGCATAAGAGAATGAGGGGCTGGAGAGATGGCTCAACAGTTAAGAGCCCCGTCTGCTCTTGCAAAGGACCTGGGTTTGCATTCCAACACCCACATGGTAGTTCACAACAATCTGTCAACCCTCGTTTCCTGGGGTCTAATGCTCTCTTCTGGAGTCCATGAGCACTGTACCTTCATGGTGCACTTCCATACATACAGGCAAAACACCCACAGACATAAAATAAAATTGATCTTTAAAAAAGAGTAAGAAAATGGCAAGGTCTTAACAGAAAAGAAACATTCAAGGAAACATAAAAACACAACCCCATTTATATTAACCCTAAAGGATAATGAGGACAAACTATTACCTAATATTTGAAAGGGTGACATTTCAATGTACAACCTTGTTTCACTTTATTATTATTTCTACAGCAAAATCATGTTCATTTCATAATTTAATTTAAGCTTGACAGTCTTCAATTCTTCTTAATTAGTCGGCATTGAAAGGATTTAGCTGAACTCTGAGAATTCAGTGATTTTTTTTTTGTAAAGTAGATGTGTGGGTCTTTGCAAAGAGAAGTGATGTGTCTGTCATTACCAACTGCCCAGCACCTGTCACCTGGCTCAGAAGGACACTTTATGCCTCTTCTGTAGGAAATCTTTCTTAAAACAGCAGGAGGAACTTGCTGTCACAGTCTGTTCAGACTGCTGCGATGAAATGCTGTCGTAGTTATGTTTCTGTTGCTGTGGTAACTACCAGGATCAAAAGCAACTTGGGCGGCGGTGGGCGGGGGGTTGCAGCTTACAGTCCATCACTGAGGGAAGCCAGGGCAGGAACTCAAGGCAGGAACTGAAGTAGAGGCCATAAGGGAATGCTGCTTGCTGGCTTGCTCTCCATGACTTGCTCAACCTGCTCTCTCAAAGAACCCACCAGGACCACCAGCCCAGTGGTGGTACCACCTACAGTGTGCTGGGCTCGCCCACATCAGCAGTCATTAATCAAGAAAATACACCACAGGACAATCTGATAGAGGAATTTTCTCAACTGATATTCCTTCCTCCCAAATGACTCTAGCTTGTGTAAAGTTGACAAAACAAAGCAAAACACAAAATTAACCAGCATACCCACCATTAATAAAGTAGGTCATATACAAGAGACTACATGCACTGTGTATGTCAAGTGAATACACTGGACATCCCAGATGCAGCCTTTTCAAGGGTTGGTGAGAGATATTTCCCATTCATGGGTGTCAATTTCTTCACGACAGCCTCACGAAGTAAAAGGGACTCTCCAGTGTCTCCTTTAAACCACTGAAATCATCAGGCTTTTTGTATACCACCCAGAACCAGTATTTATTAACTTCTCATTTCCACCCAGGGTTCTAGGTAGGAAGCCAGTTCTGTTTGCTTCAAAGAGGATCTACCAAATGTGTGAGAGGAAACACTTTGTCTTCAAAACAAGATGTCCCCCTTGCTGTAATGGGAAGGATTGGAACATAATTGGAAAGGGATACAATCTCTCACTCAGTGATTGTGGGTAGTAATGTCTAGGCATAGCCTAGCATCACACCAATCCCTGCCCCATGATGCCTACACTTGGGTAAGCACTGCTAGAGTGTAGAGAACAGAACTGACATTTACATGATACTGAACACTTCAGCTGAAGTAGAAGGTTTCATGAGGATGTGCAGGGCTTTAGTTAGAGAATACATATGGGTCACATGCACAGGCTTCCGCTACTCATGGTGCCAATGGCCATGGCAGAGAAACAGCAGGGGACAATTGAAGGTCATGGGGCCAGCCCACCAGGAGGCAGTTCTCAGATGGGTGAATCCCCTTTAGACAAGGGTATGGTGTTGGCAGAGACTGCTATTTTGTTTCCCTGCCACCCAGACCTGAATAATAACACAGAAACTGTATTAATTACAACACTCTTTGGTTAATAGGTTAGGCATATTTTAGGCAATCCTTACATCTTAAATTAATCCATAATTCTTGTCTGTGCTAGCCACATGGCTTGGTACCTTTTTTTAGTGAGGCATTCTCATCTTGCTTCCTCTGCATCTGAGTGATGACTGCAGACTGAGCCTTTCCTCTTCCCAGAATTCTCTTCTTCTGGTCACCCCACTTATACTTCTTGCCTGGCTACTGGCCAATCAGCATTTTATTAAACCAATACAAGTGACAAATCATTACAGGCTACAAGACCATTGTCCCACAGTACTCTATGGGACTACAGACCCCACAATGTCTTTTGCTTCTGTTGTGCCTTTACATGCTTGTTACTGCAATAGTCCTCTGGTATCTAGTGTGGTGTGGATGGATGTGGGGAGAGCTCTGCTGCCTGTAATATAGTGTGTTTATCTTTTGGAAACATCCCCTCCTACTGGGCATTTTATCTGTGGATTATCTAGAGGATAGCTCCTCCCTAAACTTTGCTGTCAAAATTGATAATAATAATGATAACCTATACAGAGTTTTGATGAATAAAAATAAATACAAGGATATGTTTCACAGCAAGGGCCTGTAAGTTTCACCTAAAGAGCTGCATACATTGTAGTTCAAGTTAATGATTAACAACTGAGTCTTAGTAGCCCAGCTAGTTTAAATTATTTTAACATTAATGTTAGAAGATGGATTCACAGGTTTTGGGGTGCATCACACTTGAAACAAAGCTTTGAAAATAACAAAGTTAGACTAAGATGTTTTTGTTAAATAGTTTTGAGGTGAAAAAATCCAAGAAGAGAAGTTTTAGAAAGGCACACAGTTAAAAGCAGAACTTGTTAAGGCCAGGGAACAAGAACAAAAGCAGCCCAATTATCATTGGCAAATTATCATATCATTAGCCCAATTATCATATCTTTCTTACTAGGACTGGTTGATGACCAAAGACGATGATTAATTCTTTATACCCATTTCTGCCCTCAATATCATGATATAAAAAACTATGAGTGAGTGGGTATGTACCCTGAAGATTTAAAGTAGAACTGGCTGATTCCTTTTCACTTTTCATATAAAAATTTAGGTTTGTGATTCCTTTAAGATTGTTCATAAGCTTACTGTTCAAGATAAGTAATAAAGTGATTGTTCCTTTCTTTGTAACTGCAAAATGCAGCCTGCCAGTAAAAGACTTAACTGGCAAGAATACCTTGCTTGCCCACAGGGTTAATCTATAACAAGTTGCTTGGGTATGAATGAATGTGTGTAGGTTCTTGGGATAATTTGTTTTTCACTTGTATTACATAAAATGTTTAATCATGTAAGGTATATGGAAAACATGCTAGTTGATGCTATTTGTTTTTTATTCGTTGTCATCTTTCACTTGGAAAACAGAATTTAACCACACTGTAATTCCTATGTTGCCTGAAAACCTTTGTTGGTCTATCTAAGCTGCATAAAAGAAGTGTACAGTAGAAAGAACACAGAAAGAATGTGAGAGAACAGAGAATAAAGAAGAAAACCATCAAGAGAATGGGTGAGTGTTTTTTTTCCCTTAAACCCTTTCAGATAGAAAAGTCTTAGCTTTTGCCAACTCCGTGGATTTCTTCAATGCCATGTGTTCCTGGAGGTTGCCCCTCAAGACAGCACTATCATGGTTTCTAGTAGTTTAATGTATTTTAATACACACATCATATTTATTTATGTGCTTTGTGTGTGTATGGCTGTGTGCACGTGTGGAGGTGAGAGGAGCACTTGCAGGAGTTGATGCTCTTATTCCACCAAGTGGATTCTGGGGCTTGAACTCAAGCCGTCAAGCTTGCCAGAAGCACCTTTACTCCCAAAGTCATCTCACCAGCACTCCTCTGTTCTTTTAATGTCAAATTCTAAGTCAAGGAATAGTTCTGTCATAATACCTAGTGTCTTCGCTTAATCTCAGAAACCAAGGAACTCTGGCAGCAATCAGCTGGAGTCTGTGAACAATGCCAAGTTTGTATTACAAGAATGATGAACAATTAGTATTAACCAGAAAGAAAATCACAGCTGTGGATTTTCTTGGCAGAGCTGTGGTAGAAATATCTTTGTATTAATAAGGCATTGTTTAGTCTCTCACAGCTATTCAATGCTGATATTTTCCCTCCTTGTCATAAAGTTTATTATACTATCATTGAAATGTTTCTTTTAATTGAATGTAAGTACATGTGTTTTAAAATGAGATCAAAATAACACTCTCAGGAGAAGAAATGTTTTGTCTGCCACTGAATGAAAAGTCAGCACGGTGCTTGTCATGTGATTTAGTTTGCTTCTCTGCTTCTATGATGAAGCACAGACACCAATAACTCACATTCTGTCATTCGGGGAAGTCAGGGCAGGAACTCAAGGCAGGAACCTGGAGGCAGGGACTGAAGCAGAGCTCATGGAGGAGTGCTGCTTACTGGCTTGTTCCATGGCTTGTTCAACCTGCTCTTATGGCACCCAGGACCACCAGGCCAGAGGTGGTTCCACCCATAGTGGGCTGGCCTCCCTCATCGATCATTAACTAAGTAATGCCCCACAGGATGGTTTGATAGGGAGCATTTTCTTAATTGAGATTCCTTCTTCCCTGATAACTCTAGTTTGTGTTGTCTTGAGAAAAACTAACTAGCACACCATGCAAGCCTGAAGACCTGAATTTAATCTCCAGAACTCATGCAGACAATGTGAACAATGGGCATTGTGATGCACACTTGTAACCACAGTGGTGGTGAGACTGAGACAGAAAGTTATGGGGAGATCACAGGCCAATAGCTTAACCTAATCAGTAAGTTCCAGGACAATGTGAGACCTTGTCTCAAAAACACAAGGTAGATGGTGCCTGAGCAACACTAGCTAAGGTCTGCTCTGACTGCCAAATATACTTACACACACTGATGGACACAACACATATACACACATTTGTACTTGCACACACAAGGGGATACAATGTACAAGTGCACTCACATACAGAAATGAAATAAACTTGACAAAAGGAGATCACCACCCTTGTACCTGGTGCCTGCATCCTGGTTCCTCTTGGTTAAGAAGGAGGCTAAGAGGCATCAGGGAAATGATATTAGAGGTGACAACGCTTCTGTTCGGTGTCCCTATAGATGTCTGATGGGCTTCAGAAGGCAGCTACCCTTGACTCCATCAGATGTTAATCCAGCTGTAGCTACATCATTCTGAAGATTGTCCAAGCAGTTCTAGAACTATGTACCATGGCTCAGCAGCCACTGGATCCTAGCAGAGGTGAACAATTTCAGCTCCAAGGACTCTGTCGTGGCTGCTGATTCATTCTCCGGAGACACTGGTTAGTCTAGGCATGAGATAGGAACTATTTCTGACCAACTCTCCTCCTGGTATGCATGGTGAGTGCTCGAGCTGTGGTGGCCTTTCTGCTACCAGAGGCACATGCTTTTTGGGTGAATCAGTGTGCTGAAGATGAAGTACAGGGAAGAAAGGAAGGTTCTTCCTTAGCTTAGTTGACTTCCAAATATCTTACTGAGTAAGTATCAATCATGTTCATGGTTTAATGTCTTGATGCCAATGTGTTGCTTGCTTGCCATGAAAGGTACACACAGCAGCATGACATTATAGCCTTCATAGCTGCCTAGACCAGGCATATGAATTTTAGGACTCTCTTTCTGTATGGACAGCAACAGAAGGGCAGCGAATAAAGTAGACCAGTAAAAGAGTAAGGAAAAATAATCAAGCTTTCCTTGTTTTGTACTTTCTCAGTTACTAATGTTTGATATTTAAGTCAACAGATTTTAAGAAAAGACACAGATTGAGGCTGGAGAGATGGCTCAAAGGTTACAAGCACTGATTATCCTTCCAGAGGACCTGGGTTCAATTCACAGCACCCACATGGTGGCTTACAACCATCTGTAACTCCAGATCCAGGGTATTTGATGCCCTTTCTGGCCTCCAGGGGCACTGTATTCATGTAATGCACAGATAGATACACACAGAAGCAAACACTCATACACATAATAAAATAAATAGGAAGAAAAAAAAGATACAGAGGTATCTTGAAAAATGAGCTATAAATTGTTTAGCTCAAATGGGGATGTAATAGACATTTTTGTGATGTTTTCAAGTTCCAGTGATGGAATGGTTCTCAATCCCCCTTCTTGTGGACCTGCTGACCCATTTAAGCAGACTGCTTCCTTCTCTTCTGTCACCTGTACAGGGAGGGATGTTTTCTAGCCTCTGTCTCAGGGCTTTCTGTGCTTAAAATACTACATCAGGAAGGTAAGGCGGGGGAGGGACATATCTGGAGTGAGTTCACCTTTCTGTAATAACTGAAGTCAGATCCTGAGAACACGGGGACCACAGATGAGGGATTTTGAGATCTTTATGTGAAATCTTCAAATTTTCCTAGGATCCTGCAAAAGAGGGGACATTGCAAGCCATACTGGAGTTAAACCAGGGTGTGGTAACTGCTATGCTTCCTAATGCAGCCTGTTCTGGGTTGACTCTGAACATTTATGATCAATCATTAAACCTAAGAGTGGGAAGGACTGCAGCAGAGATGGAAGAAATATGGGACAGTGTCTTTGTGTGCTGTAAACACCACAGGCTTTGCCCAGCCATTTCCATCATGGGAACATGTATACCCACCCATGGGGTGGATGAGCAGGTGCAGTGCATACAACTGGAGGGCAGTGTTCCTCAATGAATTGCAGGCTAGTGGGATGGAATGAGACACTGTAGCGAATCTCCGACTCGAGGGCTCAGGAAATACCTTCTGCCTCTCTTCTGCCATTCTCATGCTAGGTAGACACAGCACATCAGATGCTTGGGCCTTATCCAATGACGGCAACATTTCTTGTTTCATCAAACTCTATAGAGCAGGGCAGTGGGTCTCAAAAACACCTGTCTAGGAAGCAGGAGAGACAGAAACTGTAACATGAGGGCTGGCTTGTTGGGGTATCTGTCCCACCCAGTACCCCACAGCGGGCAAGCCCCAAAGAAAATCACACAGAG
>LOEQ01006017.1:76766-107903 GCA_001685075.1 Bramus lutescens
TCTAAGTCTTGTATTAGAAATGGCTTGGCTAGATCATAAGAGGATGGTAACTATGACTATTGAATGTTCAACCCCATCAAAGGCCTGATAAGGGAGATAATATTACTTGAATAGGCAGGAAATATAATCAAGTAGCTTTCAAAATGTGCAGTAGATGACAGAGACAACTGGCTACCTGGACAATCACCCAAAGTTTCATTTGCAATGTTGAAGCAACCAACATTGGCTAAGGCCTAGAGTAACTGACAGACCATTTTCAGAAGCAAGAAATTTCTCAAAATCGTCTTACTGTGTCTTGGCAAGGTTTGGCAGTCTTTTTTCTTGTATCCTGTGAGTTCAATGCAGACACCATGTACTTTATCAGTGGTTGTGGCATAGGCAGTTCCTTGCCCGAGGTCAGTTTTGCCAAGAAAAAAAGCAAGCTCAGAGTGGAATGTCTTCAGTGCTCAACATTCTCTCGGGAACAGATGGGTGCTGCCAGGAGCAATCGTGTGTCATGTCAGCAGAACCCTAAGTTATTTAAATGTCATTTTCTACAGATCTTCAAGGTGGTTGAAGGTTACCTATCCATGCAGAATACAATATCTGTGTATCTAAAGAACCTAATTAGTCTGACTATAAAAATGACAAACATGAATGACTATTGACAAATAATACTTCATATCTATATAACTTAAAGACTAAGACTTCATTCAGAATATTAAACAATCTTTAAACAACTGTGCAGTGAATAAGTACAATAACCTCAAAATGTAAACAATGTATAAGTATCTTTATCAGAGGCAGAAATATATAATGCAATATGATAAATATATTCTAAAATTGTATCAATATACAAAATGTTTTAAACAAAGGAGAAAACATGAATGCATACAGTCTGACAAAAAATCTTTGCATAGGTATACAAATATTGTAAACAAAAATAGGAGCATGTATATAACATATATAACAAATATAATTTGAATTTATATCAATATACCAATATAATTGTCCATAAATTATAGCTCACCATGTTCACTTTATTGCTCCCTATTATTATTATTAGTAGTAGTAAGAGTAAACTCACATTTATCTACTTATTATCCCATTCAATTCTCCCCCTTTTTTCCAAGAGATCTCTGGGCCTACATTATTTCCACCCCAACCCCCAACCCTATATGAGTAATAACCAATCCCTAAATGATGTCCTTAACCCTGAGGACAAACTTTGTTGGGAAAGGGGACATTGTCTTCTAAAATTGCTTCCTGCTGTCGTGGGGCAATGTTCTTTCTATGGGATCCTGTAAAACCAAAATGGTGGTTAAGTTTCAAGGTTACTACTGTTTGGTATAATTGCAAATGGTCTCTGAGTAGTTGATAGGGTTTTTCTGGGGTTCATATATGGAGTTCTGGCCAGAAGGTTATAAAAAGATGCACCATTTCAGCAAACCAAGTTGGAACCATATTGATCAGCTGGTACCCAAAACTGATTTCATATTGGTGCTATCAGCATCATAACATCATATCAACCAGGTGGAGTCAGTGTTGTGGGGCCCCATCTTCTTCCTGGAAACTTCAAAGATTACTTCAGGAAAATCTACTGCTCATTGTGGATAACTTAAACGTTATTCATATAGACATATATTCAATGAAAGATGTGATTTAGACAAAATAGGTATGGAGAAAAGTGAAAGTTTTCTTAAATTCTTTCTTATTTCTGTTCCATACCAGATGGCTCCTGAGTTGAGACAGAAACTCTGAATTTTTCTTTTAACAACATGCTTGGATTTAGAAATTGATAGCCATTGTCCAACTCTAAAGCTGGCTTTGATTTTTTTAGTGATTTTATAACTCTATAGGAAGATGTATATATATAAAACCCTCAGATGACTTGCCCTCATAAGTCATATTTCTCTTTACTTGGTAATCCTTCCTAGATAGATATTTTTCCTCTTTAGGCATCCATATGTCCATGGTCTCTTAACTTTTTGAAGGTAAATATTTTCCTATAAACACAAGAACTGCCCCAACCCTTATGAGGTTTCTTTACCTCCTGTATGGTTGTCATCTCTGTGAATGAGCTGTCATTTGTCTTTCTCAAGGGGTTTCTATTTTCAAGCCAAATCTTTATTAATTTTGATGGTATCCATAGCTTTTCTCCTCCTGTGAGAACAAGAATTGAAACCCCTTCCCCAACATAGCACAGCTCCTGGTTTCCATTCTGAGGTCAGCACCTCCTTGAAATACACAAACTGATTTAATTCAGAAGTTTTTTTTCTATTATCCAATGTCTCTCTGCTGCCGTTGTTTCTTTCTCATTAGCATCAAGAAAATTCAAGCATTTTGTGATCTATTTCTGGGGGTATTTTCCATCCCTTTCTGTTTATTTAGCCTATCCTTTATAGTTCAATTTGATCTTTCTACAGCTCCCTGGCCTGTAGGATTGGTATACCTATAATATGTTTTATATTATAAGAAGCAAAAAAACTGTTTAATTTTTAAGACACATATGCTGAACAATTGTCTTTCTTATTTGTATAGGTACACCATGTTGGCCATAACTTCCAATAAATATTTGGTTACTGAATCAGCCTTTTCAGAGCTCAAGGCAGTTGCCCATTGAAAGCCTGAATAACTTTTATTTACTTCTTCAAACATTCCTTCTAATGTATCGGCATTTGAATCAGAAAACAAAATATCATCCATGTAATGGTAAAGTATAGATTTAGGAAATGGTTTACATTATTATTTCCAATGACTGTCTTACAAAGTATTGCCACAGGGTGGGGCTATTGATTATTCCCAGTGACATTATGGTTCATTGTTATCTCCTAGTAGGCTGAGAATTAGTATAAGTAGGCATTGTGAAGGCAAATTTTTCTCTGTCCTTTTCTTGTAAAGATATAGTGAAGAAACATTCTTTTAAATCAATAACTATGAGAGGCCATCCTTTTGGTAATAGAGAAGGCAAAGGAATTCCAGATTGTAGAGAGCCCATATGTTGAAATACCTTGTTGACAGCTCTTAGATATGTCACCATTATCCATTTTCCAGATTTTTTTTAAACAACAAAAACAGGAGAATTCTAAGGGCTTGTTGATTCTTCAATATTGTGAGCATCTAGTTGTTCCTGTACCAGCTGTTCTAAAGCCTGCTGTTTCTCTTTTGTTAAAGGCCATTGTTTAACCCATATTGGTTTCTCAGTTAACCATTTAAAGGCAGGGCTGTTAGTACCTCTGAAGATTTGCTAGTTGCTTTTTGTTCTTGTACAGCCCAAATGGCTGGTAAACTTATAATATCCTTCCCAGAAACATTAGTTTTGGGACTGTAGGAATCTTAGTCTGGGTATCCCATTGCTGCAACATGTCACAACCTCATAAATTCACTGTAATATTAGCTACACATGACCTCAGCCTTCCTTTATGTCCTTTGGCCCTATGCATTCAACCCATCTTATGCTTTGTTTCACTTGAGATAGGGTTTCAATTCCTAAGAATTGAATATCTGCCTCTTGAAGAGGCCAATTCAGATGCCAAGATTCTGGAGTAATGATACTCATTTCCATGCTCATGTTTAATAATCCCTCAATTATAATGTTATTTATATGTACTCTTAGCTTTTGTGTTTGATCATTTATTGAAACCTGCTAAAACACATGTTTACTATTTCCTACAGGAGTTTTTGTCTCATTCTCCATGTCTACTCCATCATCCAGAACAGTATGGTTTTTTACAGTAGGCATTGAATTTGTTTAATTTTCCTGGTGAGACATGTTCTCTACAGCAACTGTGAATGATTGGACCATGTTTGACATAGTGGCCTGTGAGAGGCCCCTCAAGGAGTTCCCCCATGATATTGGGTTACCTTGTGAGGTAGGAGGGTCATCTGTCTATGTGTTACTTTCATTGGTTAATAAAGNGTTGTTATTTCGGGTGTAAAGCTAGCCATGTGGGAGCCAGGCAGGACGAAAAGCGGGCCAGCCTGCCTCTCCTATCACTACAAACCAGGCGGGACAAAAGGCAGGCCTGCTCGCCTCATCACTACAACCTTGTCTATCTTTTCTCAATCTACATTCATTGGTCCAATGTCTGCTATTGCCACACCTCCAACATATTCCAGAAGCCTGAGACTGCATATTATTGCCATTCCCAGCGAAGACATTATTCCTAGGAATTCCTTGTCTATGATCCCCTTTCAGATGTCCTATTCTACCACAATTAAAGCTTTTGGCATTTTGATGTCTCCTCATACCATTGGAAATCACTTCTGTTAACCAATCCTCAGTACTATAGTCAAATGTCTCAACATTTATTATATGCAAAATCCACTCATCAATTAGTGCTGATCTGACCTTTAAAGGCCCAAGGATCTTTTTACATGTTAAACTGACATTTTCAAAGGTCAGAAATTCAAGAAGCTTTTGGGGCTGTTACTCCTACTTGTACAGCCTTAGTTAAACTTTGTAAGAATTCACTAAAGGGTTCTCTCTGACCCTGTTTAACCCTGATATGTGATTCAATTATTTTTCCTAGTTCCTAAATCCTGTCACAAGCATTTAAAGCTGCTGTGCTACATAGAGACAAGGTGTGTTTGTTGTAAAGAACCTGGTCCAGAGGATTTGAGTACTGGCCCTCACCAAGAATTTGATCTTGGGAAGCCTCAAATCCTTTTGCTTTTCCCTGTTGTTCTAAAATTTTTGCCTCTTCTTGTCAATGGCATTTCCACAGAAGCTGGGGACCATTTTCTAGGATGGCTGAGATCAGTTGGAGCCAGTTGTGTGGTGCAGCCTTATTGCTTGAAGCCCATGTTTTCACCATTTCCCTAACAAATTATGAATGCAGGCTATAAGATACTATTGCTTGCTTAATTTCTTTTAAATCACTCATACTTATAGGTTGCTGTGTATATTCTTTGACTACCTTAGGGTATTTTGTGCCAGATGGTATCTCAGAGGAAATTACCAGTTAGGCATTTAAAACTCTGGGTAAGTCACCCAAGAGTCTGGCAATAACTGACAAGGCTAAATCCTGTCCTTCTACCTTGTGTCCCTGCTAATCATTTTCGATAATTTCCTTAAACTTTCACATCTTTTTGCCACTGCCTTTTGTAAAGTCTGTATCTCCTGTCCAGTGTTTCATTATAATGCTCTCATTGATGATTCAAAGGTATGAAATTTGTCCAGTAAAGATAACATGTCATCCTTGAACATAATTTTGATGGTGTGTATATTACCTTCCTGGAGAGATACCTTATTAATTAATCTACTATAACTTTTCAACAGATTCTGATTATTAAATTCAACAGTACAAATTCTTTCAGATACTATCTCAGCACCCTTTGACATTGATTGGATTTTGTCAAATTAATGCTTTCCTTTTCCACAGCATTAATTCTTACAACTAGCTGTTCATTATTAGTCTGTAAAGACTGTATCATTTCTAAAGGTGCCTCATTCTTGGCTCTGTATCAAACCATTTTCATAACAATATAATATTAAAAACAAAACTAATTCCCCAAATCAAATAAATGAATGTATAAGGAAAATCGCATAAGCCTTGCAAAATACCATCCATAGCATAATGGTTATTAAATTCCTGAGTGGTAATATTATCAGTAATCATGTAATTTTTCAAATCTTGCCTGTTATAAGGCAATTACATTGAATAGGAGCAGGCGTAATAATCTTCATTGGCCAGCAGGTGTCTCAGTTGTAGGCATGTGGTGGAGAGACACAGGAGAAGATGGCTTTCTCAGGATTGTTCACTCTGGTTCTGTGCACTGTTGCCTACTTAGATACTGATAAATATGCTTTGTTTAACAAATTAAGAGCCACCATGAGGTTCTTGGCTATTGAACTTAGGGTGACATGCTTGCAGAGCTATCCTACCAGCCCAGTTTTGTAATTTTGATACTATTATAGAGATGATGTTTATATCATCCTCTGGTAACTGAGAACACATAATAATGTGTACAAACAACCAAACATATTTCATAGACACTCAGAAAAAGTCACCAATACTTGACAAAGATTATCCTCTTGGATCATATGAGTTTAGTGATTTGAAATATTTGATGAATCTGTATTTCTCAGTTTTCTATGTAAAAATGTGTATTTATATGTTAAAATATGCTAATGTGCAGGGGGTACAAGAACCCCTCAACTTTACATAAAGAATAGAGGCAACTGAAGAATGGTGAGAGTAGGAGAAATAACCTTCTTCTGGGAAGAGCACCCTAACTGGGTATCCAGTGCAAGATGGCCAGTCCTGAAAACCTACATACAAGCAACATTATATGGACTGAGCAGGTTAAATTTATGTATTTAGGAATATGCATGCATATACAAATGTATGTATGATGTATGTAGTGTATGTATACATACATAGAAATATTTATGTAGCAACAATTAATGAAAAAGGAAGCCATGAATTTGAAAGAGAGCTAGGAGGGATGTATGGAGCAGGAGGAAAGGGAAGAAAGAAATTATGTAGTTATATTATAATCCCCAAAAGAAGAGAAATAATTTAAAGAGATTAAAGGAAAAGAATGAAAACACTTGAGAAATGAAAAGAGCCTAGATGTCAGATGATTATTTGATTAATTAATCAAGAGATCACTGGGTAAAGGATATATACCCAGCAAATATACACAAGGGATCATTATGCAGTTATAAAGATGAAACCATAACAGTTTCAGAAAACGGAAAGAACTTTAGATCAGTGTGTTAAACAAAAATGTCCAGACTCAGAGAGACAAATACAGCTCATGTTTCTTATGTGCAGGATTTAGATTTGTGTTTGTGTTTGTGTGAGTGTGTGTATGTGTATGTGTGTGTGTGTGTGTGTAAGAGGTTATCAGGACAGGGTAATAGAATATGTATGATTACTTTGGGGGTATGGGAAGAGAATCATCAAGAAGGGAAGAAGAACAAAGAAAGCAAGCTACTGGAAGAGTGTGGTGGTTTGAATAGTTAATGTCTCCCATAGACCCATGTGTTTGTATGTTTGGTCCATAGGGAGTGGCACTATTAGGGGGTGTGGCCTTGTTGGAGTATGTGTGTCACTGTGGGGGTGGACTTTGAGGTCTCCTATATGCTCAAGCTATGCCCTGTCTCCTTCTGCTGTGTGTGGATCCGGATGTAGAACTCTCAGCCCTCTCTAGCACCACATCTGCCTGCATGCCATCATACGCTGCCATGATGATAATGGACTAAGCCTCTGAAACAGTAAGCCAGCCCCAATTAAACGTTTTTCTTCAAAAGAGTTATCGTGGTCATGGTTGAAACTCTAAGACAGAGATGAATTAGAATGGGGTATAATGATGTGTATGTATGAAAATGTCACAAAAATCCATTATTTTGTATGTGTTCTAGCTTGTTTTCTGTTGCTGTGATGAAACACCAGGACCAGAAGCAACCTAGAGTAGGAAAGGGGTTATTTTGCTTACACTTGCAGTTCATAGCCCATTACTGTGGAAGTCAGAACAGGAATTCAAGCAGGAATTGAAGCAGAAACCATAGAGGAAGCTCCTTGCTGGCTCACTCATAGGCTTATGTTCAGCTTGCTTTCTTATACAGCACAGGGCCACCTACCCAGAGAATGGTGCCTCCCCCCACAGTGGGCTGGGCCCTCCTGCATCAATTAACAATCAAGACAATCCACCAGTGACATGTTCACAAGATAACTTGAGGCAGGCAATTTCTCCATGAAGGTTTTCCTGTTTGATTAGTTTCGACTGATTAAGATGATGATTAAAGTGGATTGGAATTTATGGTAGCTTAAAATTTAAGGAACTATAGAAACGGCTCAGATTAAGAGCACTGGCTGCTCTTCCAGAGAGCCCTGGTTCCATTCTCACCACCTATTTGGTGTCTCAAGAACCTCCGTAACCCCACTTTTAGGAGATCTGATACCCTCTTGTGATTTCCATAGGTAGTACTGCATGCAAGTTGTGTGTAGACAAACATGTAGGCAAAACACCCAAACACATAAAGTAAAAACAAGTTGGGCCAGACATGGTGTTCCCCTTTAATCCCAGGACTTGGAAGGCAGAGGCAAATGGATTTCTATGAGTTTCTGAGAAACCTAGTCTATAAAGTGAGTTCTAGGCCAGTGAGGGCTCCTTAGAGACACCCTGTCTCAAAAAATGATAGCGCTATAGGAAGTGGATAGTGCTTATTTGCAAAGAATTGAAGTCCAGCAGTGCATGCCACACCTCATCACGTCTATGCGATTTCATGTGTGCTTTGGCCTGAGCTCATGAGGAAACAACCTTTTTCCATGCCAGCATCCCCACCTGGCATCATGACATCACTACTTTTCCTGCTCAGAGAAGTTTCAGATCCCTGAATCACCGGGCCAGCTCTGCATCTGCAGCAGGGATATTTGAATGAGTCTGATGATTATTTCCTGATGCGCTCATCAGAGATGCTGCTATTCATATCACCAAATTAGCTTACTGAAGCTGTATCTCACAGGGATGACACCCACGTCACATCTGACTCAGCCATGATGAACGGCTGTCGAAAATTAGCAACTCCACCGCATCCACTTTGCATGCCATTTTGAAGATATATTTGGTATAATTGTCAAGCTTACAGTTGTGGCTATATGCCCAGTTCAAAGAGCTGCTGTGAAATATGGTCTGCCATGAAATGATCAGACAACATCTAGAAAATTCCAGGGACCAGAACTAAAGTCAGGCTTCCAGTCTGCTTGCTTTTTTTATTAACAAAGAAAAGACCATTTTCTGGCCCAAAGTGCTTTCTAGAGTCTTGATTGTTTCCCCCACTTGGGAAATCTTTAAATAAATCTATGTACCTACACTTCAAAATTAAGCTTTATATTGAAAAATAGAACATCCTACTGTCTTAAAACTAAAAATCTTGTCTAATAAAGGGTAAATGTGATTATGTATTTTTCATTAGAAAATGAGTTTTTATTGTTTTCTATTTACTTATTATTTTTAGGTTAAATATGACTAGAAGGGAAGGTAACCCTCATGAAACCTCAAGTTTGGATTAAGAAAGTCATTAAATTTCATGTGCTTTTTTCTAGGGCAAGGGAAGTTAATAGCAGTTTCTTTGTATATTAATTAGTCTTTCTTAAATCTTTCTGATAGTTGCCACTACTACACCTCCACCCCCTTTGCTTCATTGTTACTGCCCAGTGGGAAGCTCAATTGTGCTTAAAATCACTTGAAGTTGTTCTTTGGTCACTGTTAGATTAGCAATATCCCAACCCAGAGGATCTATCAAAACTTGGCTGTTCCAATGACTGTCACAAACACATACTGAGGATGTAAACTTGGTTTACTGCACCCGCATTGAGCAGCTCACAATAGCTCCAACACCCTCTTCTGGCCTCCATCAGCACCTGAAATTGGGTGAACATACACATGGAGATACATATGTACTCATAATTAAAAATTATAAATTTCTAAAAATTAGTAGATAATCCTTAGAAAGTAAGCATTAGCAAGAAGCTCTTATGGCCTCAAATGATCATTTCCCCCTGTCTCTAGAGGAAATGTGTTTTTTCTTCTCCCGTATATGAACATGTAGGCATATGAGCACATGAGCACACATCCACATGTGCACATGCATGCATAAAATTAAAAAATCAGCATATACTGAATGGTAATACATGTATTTCTATATAAAAGTATACTTATATAACTATATAAATCATAAGGGTGGATGGTTCTTTTTATTTGATCTTAAGGGGACAATGCATATTCTTTTTGCACAATGGATATTTGTTTATGTATTGTTAAATATCAATTCTACAAGTTAATTGGCTCTAATACCCATTATACACCACAATGATCAAATCAGAGTCACTGACATGTCTGCCATCGGAAACAGTTATCTGTTTGTTCATGGAGAAACACTGACTACACTACCTGCAATGGTTTGAATGCAAATGTCCCTTCTAGGCTCGGGTATTTGAGTACTTGGTCCCAGTTGGTGAAACTGCTTGGTGAAGTGAAGGTTCTTCGCTTCAGGGAAGAAGTATGACACTGGGGGCCGGCTTTGAGAGTTTCTAGCCTCACCTATCTCCAGTTTGCTCCATCTTTATCCTGCTTATGATCGAGTTCTGAGCCCCCAGCTTCCTTTTCCTGCTGCCATGCCTCCCGCATGGATGGACTTTTAACCCTTTGGAACCATAAGCCTAAATAAACTTTCCCCCCTTGTAAGTTGCTTTTGGCCATGGTGCTTTAATCACTGCAACAAAAAGTAACTCATACATGGCCTTCTTATTTTGAAATGTTAGACTCCTGTGGTCAAGTCCAGGCACCCTGCAGTGTAACAAACCTTTCTGCAGTTTGTGGAGCACTCAGCAGCCTTCTCATGGACCACCCTCCCTCCAGAGAGGCTCTCATGCTGTGCTCTGGTACATCTTCATCCAAGTTCTTCTGGACACTAAGGTTGATTTTTGATCTTAGTCTTTGTGACTAAGATCAACAAACAGGGAGTGCTCCTCAGCGCTTCATTTCTTCTGGGTACAGTCTGGGGATCACTGGTCATAGAGGTAGCTGCATTTTTAGTTTTCCTTAAGAGTTGCTTTATTTGACTTTCCCAACAGTGTATGAAAAGACCCCTCTCCCCACATCTTCCCCAGTATTTCTTTTCGATACTATCCATTCTAACTGAGGTGAGTTGGTGTTGGTCATGGATGAGACTTGTCTGTCTCTAGTGTGAGAAAGTGGCAGTTTCACATAAATTTAGTGCATTGTATTTCATTTCCATTCAGTTTGGAACATTTTAAAACTTCTGGAATGTTCTGGTTTGAGTAGTTCTCTTTCTTTGTATATGTCTAGGGCTACCCATCAATCTTTCAATGATTGAATTCTGATTTAATCCTGTTCTATTATTTGAATCTTTAATAAATTTCTTGATGCTATTCTTATGACACAGAACATGGTCCATAATCAGGAATGGGTCTTGTAAATGAATACTTGTGGAGTATTCTGTAAATACCACCCAAATCACTTGATGCTGTTGTTCAAACTCCTGCTCTCATTCTCTTGGTGCCAGTCACTGGCAGAGAGTCACACTCTGCATTCTGCATTCTGGATTCCATTCATGCACAATTCTAGGTTATCAAGGGGATGCTACACTTAAGGTTTTGACTGGGGCAGCAATGATGATGCCACGAAGTCTTTTCATAATGGAATCCAATAGCTAGACCCACATCTCCAGATCTGGCTGTTCTGCGAGCCCCCACTCTTCTATTTTTGTTTTCTTTCTAACTGACCACCATGTCGAATTGAATGAAAGACTGCTTTATTTATCATTAGATTATAGGGCAGTTTTAGGTTACTGATCTTAATCATGGGAACTAACACGAGGAATGATTGTACTTCACCAAGTATACACAATAATTTAATTTGATTTTCAGTTATGAGACCTATAATCACAGCCTTCGTGGGTAATTATCTATAAGAGGTGAAAATGGTCTCCCACCTCATCATTGAGATTCAAAATTCTCAGTTATTAACAGTCATTCATATTAATAATAACTACCAAACTGAATCTGCTGGCTCTTAACAGATTATGTTCTGTTGTAGAGAGATTATTGTTTCCCAGAACAAAAAGCATGGTGGAATCTATCAAATGGACCTATAGATTCTAATTTTATTCTGGCTCCAAAGATCCATCTTTTGTTCTGTCTGAGATGCCTATGTTATATGCTTGCATAAGTCAGCTCTTTTGTTCCTGCATCAGCTTCAATATTCTCACTCACCCATCTCATCCCATGCTTGATGCTAGGTGAGACTTCCATTTGCAACACCCCATCTCACACATTCCCTTCCTTAGCATCCCACCCGTCTACTATCCATCAGAGGGCTCATAGACATGGTCTCTTTCACTTGCTCCAGCTCACATAATGGAAAGTGTGCTAAGTTCCACACTCAATCCTCTCTCAAGCTGGTCCAATCCCTATCTTTGGTTTCTTTCTGTTGCTGTGATAAACACTAAGTAAAAGCAATTTGGGGAGGGAATGGTTTGTTTCTTCTTACAGGTTGCACTACCTCATGACAAGAACTCAAGGAAGGAACCTGGAGGCAGGAACTGAAGCAGAGGCCATGGAGGAACTCCTTACTGCATTACGCCCTTATTATACTCCCTTATGCATTGCTCAGCCTTATTATACAACCAAGGACTACCTGTCCAGTTGGCACCAGTGGGCTGGACATTCCCACATCAGTCCTTAATCAAGATAATGCATCATAAGATTGCCTATAAGCCAGTCTGTTGGAGAAGTTTCCTCAGTTGTGATTCCCTCTTTTCAGACAACCATAGATTGTGTCAATTTGACAACATGAAATAGAAAAACCCAACCAGCACACTAATCAAGAGCATCAACCTGTGTGTCAGGTTTACTTGGTGACCCAGGACTACATAAAGTGCAACATTTCCCTTTGTTCCCAGGCCATGACCCTCATATTTGGGTTCAGAGTAAACTCCTTATCATCTTTGAAGTGAGTTGTTTTTGTGTGAACATCTGTCTGTTGATGATGCACATGTTTTTGGGATGCAGGTGGAGACCATTAGCTTCCTCAGGAACCTCACAAACCCTTCCTTCTTTTCAAATCATCTCCTTGATTTTCCCTCCCATTCTTCTTCCTCTTCTACCATTACTACTATTCTCCTCTTCTCCCTCTCTCCTTCAACTCATTAATTCCAGTTAGTGTTGCACATATGTCCACTCACTAGACCACGGGCAACCCAACAGAGTCCACATTCTTAAAAACAAATGATTCTCACTATCACCATGAACTGCCAGTAGCTCCTCAGTTAGGAATTGGGTCTCAGGAGCTCCCATCTGTGTTGGGATTTTGACTGGCTGAATCTTTTATGGGTAACCATAGCTACTATGAGTTAATGAGTACAACAGCCATATGATATACAGAAGAAAACACTGGAAACAGCCCAGGATTATGGGTCTAAATATAAATATTTTGAAGGCAATCTGACAACATGGCCATTTACAAAATAACAATAGCAGATTCTACTTAGTGGACTAGGGATTGTGCAATTTTTTAATGATAAAAGGTGGCAGGAAGTTAAGGGCATCAGTTTTTTTTGTCTACTGAGGTCAGAGATGACAACATTAGGTTCACAGTGTAAGCATCAAAAGTGGGGAGAACCAGCAGGAACTGGGGTGTGAGAGAAGACAATAAATTCACAGAAGAAATCATACACCATCATCAAAATGTGGGGGTTGGTTATTGGAAAAGAAACCATAAACAAGACCAAAACACATTACAGACCATAGCAGTGACACTAGGGGTCATTAAACTGTAGGATGCAGTCAGTGTTTGGGTGCAGTGGAATTTTTCCAAATGCAAGGCATTGAGTTAGATAGTTTGCAAAATTGTGTAAGTCCTAAAGGGAGGAAGTAACACGAAAGAGGGCCAGGTAAATGATTTTGCAGACGGTATCTGTGAGTTTGGCTTTATTTAGTTTTGTTTGTTTTCATTTATGAAAAAATATTGGATCATGTACAGGACGAACCATGGTGCTTTCTTAGTGGGGTACAGTAGTGGGACTCAGAAAACTTTGCTTTCTGCAAACACTCTGTTTACAACACTTTCAGAATAAAGTGGGTTCAGGAAAGTAGAAGAGAACTTTTCAAGCAGCAACAGAAGAACTTAAATATAGTTATAAGATGAATACAGAATTTGTGTGCCAAGGACTCACCCACACTGTAAAATAAAAACAGAAAGGATGTGTGACAGGTGTTGAATTTATTTTGTCCATGTTTTAGGCCTGTCTTTGGAGCAAAGCAGATAAAAATCATCACCTCTCAGAGGGACAATCCTAGGAAAGTAATTCTGGATCTATTTTTTGCTATTTATTTTATGATTTATTATTTATTGAACTCAGAAGAGATATGACATGCATGCTGGCAAGTCATCTCCATGTGTTAAAAGGTTCAACAGATCCATCTCAAGAGTTTTGCTCTGTGACAAGTAAGACCTAGGAGGATGGATATTTGGTTTAGCAGTTTGAGCACTTTCTGCTCTTAGAGAAGATTTGAGTTCAATTCCCAGCACCCACATGATGGCTCACAACCATCTATAACTCAGGTTCTAGAGGATGAAATACCTATTCTGGCCTCCATGGTCATTTTATGTATGTGGCACACTGTACACATGAACAAAACCCACATACACATTAAATAACATAAGTAAATCTAAAAGAAAAAAATAAACTAAAAGGACACTGAGTGTTGGTTCATATTTGGTGTTATTCTGGCAACATAACACAAAGCAAACAGGCTTTCCCATGCCTTCTGTGTCCGCTGATATTTTGCATGTATGGTGAGTCAAACCTTTAGTTACAGTGACACTGTTAGCAAGTTTGGGGTCCCAGACTAAAAACCAAAGAAGCCAGGTTCAGTGGGAGGTGGTGGCGCATGCCTTTAATCCCAGCACTAGGGAGACAGAGGCAGGTGGATCTCTGTGAGATTGAGGTCAGCAGTCTGGTATTCAGAGCTAGTGACAGAGAAACCCCATCTTTAAAAAGAAGAAGAAGAAGAAGAAGAAGAAGAAGAAGAAGAAGAAGAAGAAGAAGAAGAAGNNNNAGAAGAAGAAGAAGAAGAAGAAGAAGAAGAAGAGAAGAAGAAGAAGAAGAAGAGAAAGAAGAAAAGAAGAAGAGAAAGAAGAAGAAAAGAAGAAGAAAGAAAAAGAAGAAGAGAGAGAAAGAAGAAGAAGAAAAGAAGAAGAGAAAGAAGAAAAGAAGAAGAAGAAGAAAGAAAAAGAAGAAGAAGAAAAGAAGAAGAAGAAGAAGAAGAAGAAGAAGAAGAAGAAGAAGAAGAAGAAGAAGAAGAAAAGAAAAAAGAAGCAGCAGCAGCCAAGTTCAGTCATCCATTCCCAAGAAGCCAATTAAAATAGCCAAGTTAATAGTAAAACATAGAAAAGGAAGACTTATTCAAAGTGACACACAAGATAAAAGGACAAAGTGTCCATCTTTGGGGTCGTGAAATAAGGTTGAAGTTTGAATACAGGACCAAGAAGTGCACATCTAAGCAGTCCCATAAAGATGTGGTCCCGCTCACCATTGAACTCAGGTCTTCAGTCTCCTCCTCTAAGGCGGGCTGGCAAGTCTCTAGAACCGTGAACTCTGTTTCTGGAAGACAAGTTCTCCCTCTAGCTGGTGCCTTTGCCTTCTCACAGGGTGAGATTCCTGGAAGAATTCCCATTTCTTTGGGGTCCCTTGCTTCAAAAATCTGATGGTCAGATTGAGAGACATGGGTGTCTCTTTAGAATATCTTCATTTCTGCCAGGCTAGTTTCAAAGGGGGAGGTTCAGATTCTACATCCTGAAGAGGCAACCTTGCATTCATCATGCAAATCAGGCTTAAAGTGGTGCACCATCCATATATTGGTTATAAAGAATGTTTATTTTCTTAATTCTGACCTGTTTTCCATATCTTGCTTCTTTCCTTGGGCTTTTTGACTGTCTTATTGTTCTATTTTAACAATAAATAAAAATAAATAAAACTACCTGCCCAATCTGAGACTTACTGCATAGGACGTGTACCCATGGAGAACCTGGCTCATCACTGTGTCCTCAGTGTTCCTTGAGATCTGGATTTCACTGGGAGAAAATGTTAATCTATTAGTATATCACCTACTGGGGATGCTGAGGAGTATCTGATGGCTTTCATTCCTTGTCACATCCTATGCTGCCCACAGCTAGGGTGGGCCTTCTCTCTTCAATGAGCCTAGTTTAGAGTTTCATAGTCACACCCAGAGGTGTGCCTCCTAATGATGCTTGTAAGTTAACAATCAACATTAGCCATCATGGGTCATATTATGACCATTTATGTTGCAGGGCACATTATACTGAATATTTTAAATGCTCTCAATTTTTCAAAATTTACTTGTTCTTTGAGAATACATGTGTACAATGTATTTTGATCAAACTCACCCCCACTTTTTATTCTTCCCAGACTCACTTACTTCCACCAAGTCTCCTACCCAACTTTGTGTCTTCTCTCTCCACCCACCTCAGGTCACCTGATCTATATGGCCCCTTGTCCATAATATATCATGCACACAGACAACAATAATAACTTTTTAAAAAGTATATATGTATATAAATTATGATTCAATGATTCTTTAAATAAAATGAAAATGATTGGGCCATAAAGGGCTATTTAAAGCAGGCATGCATAGATAGATTCCTCTTGGACTTTGCCTCTGTGCCCATGATCTCATTCACTTGCTCCTCATCTTGCCATGCAAGGATCTGGGTTCTCTGTTGGGGTTTCCAGGGCCCTGGTTGTTGTGGGACATTAGCTTAAGATGTATTATATTTATTTATGCTGTGTAATATTTATTTAATGATACAAAGATGTTTTGCATTCTTTTATGTTGCATTGGTTTAACTTTGTAAAGCTGTGTTACTTTGCCTGTCTGAAACAGTGGATTGGTCTAATAAAGAGTTGAACAAACCAATAACTAGACAAGAGAGAAATAGGCAGGACTGCAGAGCAGAGAGAATAATAAGAGAAGAAGAAAATGGAGGATGAAGAAAAGGAGAAGGAGAGGAGGATGCCAAGAGCCAGACACCCAGCCACACAGCCAGCCATGGAGTAAGAAGTAAAGAAAGACACATAGAATAAAAAAGGAAAAATCCCAGAGCCAAAAAGGTAGGCAGGATATTTTAAGTTAAGAAAAGCTGGATAGAAACAAGTCAAGCTAAGGCCAGGCATTCACAAGAAAGAATAAGTCTGCAAGTATTTATTAGGGAGCCCCCCCCCCAGAGTGTAAAAAAAACAAAAAACAAAAACAAAAAACTGTTAACAAGGTCATTGCAGCAGTAACTTTCAGCACCACGGACAGCGCAAAACATACCCTTGCTTGATGTGTGGCTTCCTTCAGGCAAGTGTTTTTACATAGTGTTTCTTAACAGCAGGAAACAGACCTTCATTTCTACAGATGAACTTTCAGAGATTATGGCAGCAATTGCTGGATTAGAGCCGACTGGTATTCTGAGAAAAATCAAAATTTTGAATTATTTAGAAAGTGTATAGTTTTAGGACCTAGTTTAGATGTCTTGCTGAGTTACAAAGTATCACAAGATTGCACACATTCATACAGGAGCACACGCATGTACACTTACATGCTCACAGAAGTACATACACGAGCACACTCATTCACAAGTGAGTATATATATCTACATGCATACATTCACACAAGAGTACATGCTTGCACACATGTACACAGGAGTGTACATATGCGCACAGGTGTACACACATGTATATATACACAAAGGTACTTACATACACACAGGGGTACACACAGGAGTATATAAATTAATAAGTACACATGCACATAGGAATGCACACATACATGTACATGCACACATATACATGTACACACAAAGGGATGAAAATCAACCTCACAGCCTTTTGCATGGCACAGAGATGTTCCTCTAGTAAAATTAAACCAGCTTCTCCCCTTCCTTAAGCATAAGCTCTTGTTTGATCCATAACTTTTTTTTCAAACTGAGAAGGATGCAGTATTTTACTTCATTTTTTGTGGTTTTCTTATGGCTTAACAAGATCACACAATATTTAATAAAGCTTTTTTTTAAAGCAAGCTTCAGTATTATCTGAACTCTCTGTATTGCTGTTTCACTTTCATTAGGGTATGCTGCTCAGAAACCCAGTGGAAATCCAGTCTCTCTTCTGTCTTCAAGAACCAATTACATAATTTCTACTTTGGGAGAAAAGCCATGAACTTGTCTGTAATTCGGGTACATTCAGCCTGGAGCTGGTTATTAGGCTTGCAGCCACTGAGTTCATTGTGAAATAAAGCACCCTATAGTTCTCCGCATGCCAGCTGCAGAAGGGATAAAAATAACCACAGTCCACACTTACTTCTGCAGCTCCTTGTGGGAAATACTGAGGGTGTGCTGTCCCAGAGTCTTGATTTTCTTGTTTGCAGGTTTGGGGTGAAAAGCTAAGGGGTTTGAACTGCTAAAAGGTAAGCTATTACTTCCTTTTGAATTTAGCCATTCTTAGATCAATTCTCACATTTCTGGGAAGGGTTTCAGTTGATCCCTGGGAGTAACAGCAGACAGGTCACCAGTTCCCGTGTTTTAGAGTCAGTTGAGAGATGTCAGTCCAAAGATATAAGCTGGAAGAAACTTGATTTACCCATGTGAGGTGGGTGTGGAGGATGCATGTGTCTAGTAAGTTTTAAAATGGCAACTCTTCCACGGGGTTGGAAATGGAATCGAAGCAGTGAGCCTAGAGATACACAGCGGTGAGAATGGTGGAGCTTCAGTGTAACACTGAACACAGAACAGGCTCCTTTATACCATTCTTCATTATTGTCTCAGCCTTCTATTTAGCAAGGGAACTGAAAAGAAATGGGAGGGAGAGGAAGGAAGCAAGACTGAACAGCAGCTCAAACACCACCAGTAGGGTTTTTAATAAAAAGGAAAGGACCAGAGGTTGAGTGATTTTTATTATCCTCCTTTAATTCTTGTCCCAATTTGCCTCCTATTGATGTGATAAACACCACAGCTAAAGGCAACTTGGGGAGAAAAGAGTTTATTTTACTTACAGCTCACAGCTCATCATGAAGTGACATCACAGCAGGAATTTAAGGTAAGAATCTGGAGGCAAGAAATGAAACAGATCTTGGAGGAATGCTGCTAACTGGCTTGCTCATCATGGCCCTCTTGCTTTGTTTTCTTATAGACACCAGGACCTCCAGCTCAGGGGTGGCACCATCCATAGTGATCTTGGCCCTTCCAAATCAATCTTTGATGAGGAAAATGCTTGAAGTGCAAGAAATCAGTTTGCTCATAGGTCAATCCGATGGAGGCATCTTCTCAGTTGAGTTTTCTTTTTCCCAGATGACTCCAACTTGTGTTGTTGAGTTGACAAAAAAAATCAGTCCAACTCTTGTACCATGTTTAACATCCATTAGAGTCTTTGGGGATCTAGACTATACAAGTGGACAGAGTTTTATGATTTTTCCAATTTAAAGTCATGAAAACGTTTTGGATAGCCAGGCAGTGGTAGCACATGCATTTAATCCCAGCACTCAGGAGGCAGAGGCAGGCGGTTCTCTGTGAGTTCTAGGCCAGCCTGGTCTACAGGAGCTAGTTACAGGACAGCCTCCAAAGTTACAGAGAAACCCTGTTCTTAAAAAAAAAAAGAAAAAAAAGAAACATTTTGGATAGAAACATTCTTAGGTTGAAGAAATTGAGTGTTGAATTTGGTAGAATCCAACAGTTTGCAATTACAGCATCTATTCAATACAAACAAGGGTCTGTACAGTTGTCAGGAGGTTCCCTGCCTCTGTGTATCCCCAAGAGATTTTTTTCTTTTCAAAGACTTGACTTTTTTCAAAAATCAACATCTGCAGCAGCAAAGAAAGACCCTCAAACTAGAGAATTCATAAATATAATGTTGACTGTCCATATGTTTGAACACAGCAATGCAACAATAAGAAATAAAAACAGGGATAAAATGAACCATTAAATGCACAGAACAGCACATATAAACATCACAGATATAAAAGGGATCATATGAATTTAAATTTACAAGAATTTATCAATGACTCTGAGTGGCTTCCTGATAAGAGCTTAGATCCCTTTCTCTTCTCTCCAAGGAGTGGGGACAATCTGGTCACATAAACAAGAACACTGTCATATGCTACAAAATTATATGTTCTGAATTATTAAGTCTTCTAGACATGCCTAGAATATACATACATGACCCAAATGTTCCCATACAATAGTCTCTGTTACATGTGAGCATAATATTTCCATGAAAAGAAATTAATGGAGTCCACCTTTTACATTCTGCAAATAAGCATCCTTGAAATATATTATTAGAAGGTCTCCAATGTAGATCTGAATAGTGACCCCAAGAAGTAATTTTGTGGATAAGAAGTTTATTAGAAGCATCATTAATGCCAGTTGGAAGGTGGATGGACAGACAACTGCAAGGTGGGGGCTTTGAGGAGAGCTCACAGCACCACAGAAAGGCAGCCTTATGTGTTTGGGTGTTTGCCTGCATGTATGTATGTGCATCCAACACGTGCTGGAGTAGGCCAGAAGAGGGCATCAGATCCCTTGGAACTGGAGATGTAGATGGATGTGAACCAACATGTGGGTGCTGGGAATTGAATCTTAGTCCTCTGGAAGAGCAGCTAGTGCTTTTAACCATGGAGTCATCTCTCCAAACCAAGGGAGTTTCTTGTCATAACTCTCTAAGAGCAGGGATTCACAGAAGGCACTTGCAGCCAAGATTTGTGATTCCCAGACAGGAGGCTTAGAAAGGGGTCAAAGCAGGGTGTATATTCACTCATGTGGTCTTTGGTGTAAACTCACATCCCCAGGTTAAAAATCTGGGCCACAGGAATGTGTTAGCTATAGACTCACAGGCAGTGTTCTCAGTAGGGGAATGTTAGCTCAATGGATGTGGTCTGAGCAGCAGCCTGCTCTGGTTTCTAACATTACAGTTGGTGTTGGGCTTTTTATTTGCTTGGGTTTCCTATTGTTGTTTTGTTGTAGATTTCCTCATGATTCAGTATGGTTTAACTCATTCAGAAGAGAAAAACGTATCTTCGGTTCTATAAGATCCACCTCAGAGAATATCTTTTTCCTAGGGGCTGAGGATGCAGCTGGCCAGTTCTCCAAAGAGAGGTCTTAGAGAGGAGAGCAGAACCACATACAATATTACGCAGAGTCTGCACAGCTGCTGCTCTGCTGTGCAATAAAGAATTCAGCCCAGGTTGTTCAAGAAACTGCGAGATGAATCTCTGCTACCCTGTCTGTTCCCAGAGAGGTGTGAGGGGTTACGGAAGTATGAATTAGATCAGGACTATCTTCAAATACTCTGAAGCAAATGTTAAACATTTCTCACCTCTTCAGGTATATTATCCTGATATCACTACTAACATTCTGCTACCACAGACCAGCCCCAGTTCTAGGCATTCATGTGTACAGGGTGAGGTGAGAGATGGCTCAGAAGCTAAGAACACTTGTGGCTCTTGCAGAGGACCCAGGTTCTATACCCAGCACCCTCATGGCAGCTCACAATTATTTGTAACCACCGTTCCAGGAGACCTAACACCCTCTTCCGCCATCCATGGGTACTGCATACATATGGTGCACACATGCAGCTAAAGCACTTGTATGCATAAAATTTAAATTTAAAACTTTCCCAGAACATGTTGGTTCTCAACCCAGAGGTGAACTAATAATCAAGAACTCCTTCTTTCTCTTGCTGCAGAGAGTTGGTAGGGAATCCAAATATCCACAAGGGAGCTTATGATTTTCACACCAGCCAAGGAACACATCTGGCCTTTCTTGCATGTAAAACAGGAATATATAACTTATTCCAGACAATGAAGTTTTGTGACACCCAGAGTCTGTAATCTCAACCCCAGAAACCCTGGATCGGAAGGGATACAGGACTCTGTTGCTATGTAAGCAGTTCGGTTTGGGTGAAAATATTCTAGGTAGGTGTGGCTGTGGTTGATTTGTTTTGTTATAGAGTCTCACTATAGAGCCCTGGCTAGCCGAAAACTTGCGTTGTAGACCAGACTGGGCATGAACTCACAAAAATCCTCCTGTCTTTGTCTCCATAGTGCTGGGATTAAAGGTATGAACTACCATGCTCAGTCTAAGATATTCTAAAGAAATATTTCTATCATTTACTTTGGCCATGATCTACAGAAACAAGGGACCCTGAGAAATTCGAATTATTCCAAGACTCTCAGACTGGGAGAATTGAAAGCCTTCTGTATAGGTGGGAGAGAGGGGGCACTTTTCTCCTAAAAGATTTGTGATGTATCATATCATGTAACAGCAGAAATCGTGATGTGTCAGTGATGCGCAGGACCATTCCTTGACTGCTTAGACAGGCATGGCTCTAGTCTCTGCCTACCCCTGGCCACAGTTCAAGACCCTAAAGATGAACTTAAGTGATCTCTGAGTCTCTTTGTACTGCTTCCTAGCATGACCACTTTGAACAAATCTTTTTCTATGTTCACTATTAATTTGCCTGTTTTAGTTGGCTTGTCAAGGACAGGAGACTGAACTGGGCTTGTTGGGGGTACAGGTTGTGACTCTAAGTCCAGTAATAGAATTGTGTCATTCTTGCTCCAGTTACCCATCTCCTTAAAATGTCCCCACTGCTCACCCCACTCTTCACTAGTTTTATTATATAAATGTTCCCTTTCTCCAGCTCCCAACTAAACAGTGAAGCATATTAGCTTAGTGCCAAGCTTTCTTCTTTATCCCCTAGCTATCTGCCTCAACCAAGGACTTCTTCATACTGTTGCTGTAGAGAATTAGGCGGGAAGAAACTCCGAATGGGCAGTGCCAAGATGCATAAAGGTTTGTGAAGAGGCTAATGTTGAAGCATTTGGGATCAGATGTAGCACTGCAGCAGCCGTGAAGTTCCGGAAGAAGGCTCAGGGTCACTTACAGTTTCCAACATCAGACTCACCAAGTCCAGTCTTTGCCTGGACCAGTGAGTATTTCCATGCACAAAGGCAAAGTATCTAGAGCCACAGATGAGGTCCCTTCATCTTGGGTTCTTACCTCCTCTCTTATGGTGTACTCATCCATGTAGTAATGAGAAGGGGCCATGTCTGCTCCAGTGAGACATGGTGCAATGTGGCTTTTTGAATCTCATGGCCGCTATCAGTCAATCTTATGAAAGTCCTTGCTGAGAACAGTCTCTGTCTCTTTTTTTTTCTACTTCAGCATACAGACAAGGAAAGCAATCAATGATTTATGTGCCTTGTTGGACAGCAACAAGGACACATGTAATCTTCTTCAATCTCACACTATACCAGGCATGTATTTTACTTACGGTGTCAATGGCAGGACCTTACTTGACATGTTGTCCCCTTTGATAGTATTGGTTACTGTGAAGACAGAGATGCTACTGTTCCTGACAACACATAAGAAGATTCATCAGTAAGGAACAATGTTTTGTGTGGTTGTCACTTTTCCTGTGCACAAGGGTAAGTCTCAGAAAGTAGCAGCCTCCTCATGAAAGACGCATGGATAGACCTGATGGTTTTAGTTGCTACACATATGCCCTAGAATTTCAATGGCCAGGTAATTAAAAGTAAATGACATGTGCTATTATTCAATATGGATTTCTTCTAAGGCGTCAACTTCTGAGTTGATGTATTTCTGGGTTCCGCTTCCTCAGCAGCTAAGTGCTTGAACTGCCTTTGCCTCAGCCTTTCAATAGCTATAAAATATTTCCAGCCTCAGGAGTCTGAAATGGACTATAAATTCTTGTTTGTGTTGCCATGGTGATTGATATTGTCAGCCTTTTAATAACCACATCAAACGCAGGTATTAAGTAGCAATATAACACCTCTACATAATTTAGCACCACCAGCCATTTATAGCAACTTCTGGCATGATTTGAAACATTACGTGAGGAAATTAAAAGTAAATAGAGATAAATCACCATAACTCTGAAACACGTAAGCGTTTGAGCTGTGTGTTTGTCAGTTTTACATCACTGTAACAAATACCTGATGAGTAATCAGCTTATAAAGAGAAAAGGTTTCTTTTGGCTCTCAGTTTGAATAAGGTTCTAGTACACGATTGATGGGCTGCCTCATTGTTTTTGAACCTGTGGTGAGATGGTTTAACATAGCAGGAAATGAAGGAGTAAGATAGGGGAGGGATAATCAGGTTTTATAATTCCACCAAAAGGAAAGCCCTTAAATGACTGTGGGCATCCAACTAGCCCCCTCCTCTGAAAGCTGCCACCTCCCAGCAGCACGAGTCTGGGGTCCATGCCTTTAACACATCACACCACTCAAGGGTGGTCAAGATTAAAATGATAGCAAGTTGTGAGCATTGAATAAAAAATGGTTCAGGAAACGCTGGCTCTAGTATTTTATCAAAAATTGTGGTTACTTTCTGTACTCTTTCCTCTCTTTAAAAAGTGTGTGTGTGTGTGTGTGTGTGTGTGTGTGTGTGTGGTGCACACATGCACCACAGCATGCAAGAGGAGGTCACTTGAAGCAATCAGTGGTGGGCCCCAAGGATTGAACTCAGGTCATCAGGATTGATGAGAAGTGCCTTTACCCATTGAACCATCTCAGCAGCCCTCCTTTGCAGATAGGAAGCACATGTTCTGGTATTACTGGGACATAGGACTCCAGATGTATTTTTACAGGTTTTGGTGAGGATTTTGCCATCACAAGTTACGGAACCACAGAGAATTATCATTGAGAAACTAACTAGAGACTAAAGTTATATCCAACATTTTGGGTTAAATTTTAATGGTGTCACAGGTGTTTATCTCTTCCCATTTGATGAGCAGGCATAACCACCCCTTTCACAGATGGATGGCTTGGCTGTTGGTTGGACAAAAGGGTCCTGGACTATGAAACACACATATGTGAGCCAGTGCATACCGATGGGAGGTGAAGCAACAGGGACTGAGGGGGGGACTCATGATTCCCTGAGCAATAGACAGATGAGTCTCTTTCTAAAGTCCCAAAGAATGCAAATCTGGGTTAATGGTTGATCCACTTTCTTTTCTTTCCTTTTCTTCTTCTCTTTTCTCCTACTTTTCTCCCTCTTCTCTTCCTCCTTCCTTTGCTTTCACTCTCCAGTTACATTTTCTCCTTTTCAGAATTTCTTAAGTGAGTATTGATTGTATCCACACCATTTCCACCCTTCCCATCCCTCCTCCAACTGCTCTGACTCCTTTCACTCACTCTCAGAGATAGGACCTCTTCTTTAATTATCATTGTTACACACATACACACACACACACTATGTGTCCACTGAGTGTTGCACATATGTACATGTGTTTAGGGTTGACCACTTGGGAACGGATAACCTATCAGGATGCTCATCTTTGGGGAAGGCTGATCCTTCCTCTCAGCAACCATTTTCTTCTTATAGCAGTGATGGACACACAGACAGCATCATGGAAGGGTCTCTGAGTAGAGATTTTAGGCACAAGGGCAACAGACTCACAGCATGTTGGGGGCCTCTGCAGAGAGCTATCTGTTCCATCTTGCAGAGTTGGGGTCGCCTTTAGCTCTCTGAGGATAGGGGATTTCACAGCAAGAGAATGCAGCTGGGCTCTCTGATTCCAAGGTAGGAAGCAGGGAAGGTGGTGGGTGGCAAGCTATGTGGCCATCAATGCACCTTTCAATGTGAACTCAGCTCCTCGGGTAAGAAACACATTAGCTAGAGACTCATAGACAACATTCTCCATAGTTGTCTGTCAGTGTTGGTGAGATGGGAGGACTGACGGAGTGTTGAGGCCCGAGCGGTAGTCTGGTCTAGAATCTAATTGTCAATTACAGCATGGTAAAAGGTGTAGATGTGTGCACAGTTATTGGTCACTTAGCTACATAATCCTCTGTGCTGGGGAAGGCAGGGATGCCTCAAGAAAAAAGCGAACAAGTTGTTTTCATTTCTGACTCATGTAATGCATGATAGAGTGGGCTATAGGATGGGAGGAATCTGTGGATCCATGCTTAGGTATAGTTTATAAAACATCATGCTGTAAGGCCTGGAGTTGTGGCTCAGCAGTTAAGAGCACTGGCTGTTCTTCCAGAGAACTTGGGCTCAGTGCCCAGCACCCCTGCGTCTGTAACTTCAGTTCCAGGGGATCCAATGACCTCTTTTGTCCTCTGTAGGTACTGCACATATGTGGTGCACATGCACACACACACACGGAAAAGACCGAAACACAAAGAATAAGAACAAATCTGCTACTATAAAAGAAAACAATGCTGCTATAAAGGAAAACAAAGAAGACAGAAGCGCTTGAAAACCATCAGCCTAGAAGTGACAGTTTTTCTTTAAGGAGTCAAGAGGAACCTCTTTGGGGCGCACTCCTGGTAGTTTGGTGGAGAGGAACAGGAATCGTGGCTCCAGGGCTAATATATCACATCTATGAATGACACTATCTTCCTCCATTTTTTTTCCTTTTTAAGTGTCCCAAATGTCTCTATAAATGATGTGAACTATATACCTTCCATGGTTTCACTCTCTGTGTTATTTTGGAACCAACGCTGACAGAATGTTACTATGCATCAGAGACTGTCCCGGGGATCCTCTGACCTCATCTGCTGAGTGCTAGGGTCACAGTCTTGCACCACCTCGCTTACTTTGGTTTTCTGCAGTTGCAGCTACCCGTGGCCCACAGCAGACTAAAATGATCACCTTTTATCTTGATTTTCTCAAGAGATCACAAGCTAATAACCTATGGTTGTTCAAATTTCTAAGTTACTGTTATTAATCTCTAACAGGGCCTGATAGTTTAAAGATTTATTTTATTTTCATTTTATGTGCGTGAGTGTCTTACCTGCATTACATTTGTATACCTTGTGCGTGTAGTGCCCATGGATGCCAGAAGAAGGTGTCAAACCTCCTAGGACTGCAGTCATGGGTGGTTGTGAGCCTCAAGGCGGGTGCTGGGAACTGAATACAGGTCCTCTTGAAGAGCAGCCAGTGTTCTTAAGAGTTGAGCCACCTCTCATTCCAAAACTGTGCCTAATTTCTAAGTCAAGTTTGGTTATACAAATGTATAAATAGAGAAGCTTGCTGTGTATGGGTTTAGTGCTTTCGTGATTTCTGGTATCTGTTGGGTCCTGGGTGATTTTTCCTTTGGATAAGGGATTACCACCATGTATCCTTAAGCTGTAAAGATAGACATCTACAACATCCTAAAATATGAGGTCTATATGTCTTAGTGTGGAAGACTGTTGCTGCCATTTGGAGAGAATCCACAAAGATTATCAAGCTACCCTGCTGCCAACACCGTGATCTCTTGTACCCACCATAGTGGTACGTCAGCAGGGAAATGAAACCAAACTCCCTTCTTCTTCATCCTCCTGGTTCAGCCAAACATCTTTTATTCCCTAATAATCTGATGTGAGTCTTGGAAATGTGAAACCAGCTTGAACTAATCCCTCAGTCTGGACTTGGCCTAATTGATTCCAGCAGGAGTCACAAATAGACAGACTGGAAAAACAAATTGCTCAGTTATAAGCAACTGAGGTTATTAGTAGCACAGCCTTATATCATCATCATAGCTACCTAGTAGAGTACATTGCCAATGCAAGTCCATTAAATATCATATACATCCATAAAATAGAGTCAACATGAATTATATACTAATCAGAAATATTGAAAGATCACAATAGGAAAACACTGGACAGGGCAGACAGTGTCAGAATTATCTTGATTATCATTTTGCCACTATTATTAATATAATTCATTTTGACAACACATATTGGTCTTCTAGGTGATTTCAAGCAGATTAATAATTTAAGGAACACTGACAAGAAAAAAATTAAGGAAAAAAGCTACTTCCTATGTCAGAATGTGCCTGAATCCGAATGTGCATGTGCTCCACCTTGGATGGCTTTTCTTCTGGGCACCCTACGTGGTCATTTATTTTAGCAAGAGACTGCTCCACAAAAGAGTCAGTACTCATTGCTGCTAAGTGGGTTTTCCTAGGGAGATGTGAACAAATGTCTAATCATTCCCAGCAGGACACCAAGCGTGACAGGGAAAAGACATGGCTACAATAAAGTGTAGCTTAATAAACCAATGAGTTTACAGGGTTCTTTGCAGGACTGTGGGTGAGGGGTTAGTTACAGGAACATGGTGACTCCAAGGCAGCTAGGTTACCAAAGAGCCCACCCAGGGAGGGGTGATGGCTCAGGAATGCTGCATCCATGGAGGTTCTGATAAAACACACAGGTGACTCAGTACACTTGAGAGTCTTTCTGTGTAGGGAAGGGGGTCCTCGTGAACTTATAGGCTTCAGGAACTTTCGAGAACTTCCAGGTGTTTTCTCCCTGAGTTCTGGTGGATTTGGTTGCATTGTCGTATCTACATCAACCTACCTCTAGGTGAGAAATGTCTCATTTTAGAGGAAACCTACTGACAGGTGATGGGTACTGTTCAGGAGTCAAAGCCCAGCAACATCCTGGGGCTGCTTAACTTGACAGCGCAGACAGCTGTGCATCATGGTAAGTGAGACAGCAGCAAATGAGTTCAGAGATGTCCCTTCTGTGTGATGGAGAAATGACATCCTTGGAGCTTCGCACTCAGCTAAAAGGGTAGACAGGACTACATATGGTGCAGAGATGGCAGGCTCTATCTTGAATGAGTACTGTCTCAGTAAAATTTTGAATTCACTGTGTTAGGGTACAGGACCAGCCAGTGGGCAGTGGGTGGCTTCCTGCCTTGATGGGTATGCCAGCCTCCTGTTAACTTTTCTTTACATAAGTTTTGGCATTTCTGAGCTGTGATAAAGTTCCCTCCTTGGGTGTGGGATTCGCTATTCTATTTGATGTACAGGTAAACTTCCTGGGACAGCCTGAATGCAACACAGGTCTGTTCCTATGACATATAAACCCTGGAGTTCTGTTCCCTTCAAAGCTTGACCCTTAGAGAAAAAGACATAGCCTCTGGCTCAGCAGTGCCACCTCAGGGATCCTTGGAGAAGCATTGTCTGCACCATCAAGGGTGCTGCAGGCTGAGCCAACCACCCATTACACTGAGCCCTTTGATCTGGGAGCATTTGTTTGTCTAGATCACTGTCAAGATGGCAAAGATTCTGCAGTGGGTCTCAGATTCACACCAGGCTTGCTGATCTTGACTTGACTTAGATATCTACCCCAGTGTTAGACAGTAGACATGAAAAGTGGAGCTAAGAGAAGGGAGAACCCAACAAGCCCAAGCTTTGTTGCTCTGTGTCCATCCTGACTAGCTATTGCAAAACCTTTTCCATGATTTTCATGATAAATCCTTGCCTTTAAAACAGTGGAATGCCTTAACCTTGAGGCAATAGCTTATTTAATACACGGGCAGTCAGGAGACCAGACAGGAGACCTTGAACAGCCTAAAACTGTAAACCATGTAATTCAAACTGATTCTAAATGTACATGGGGAAAGGGGGTACATTTTGAATACACTAGGATGGAATGGAGACAGGATGTTGTACACAGAATCTCCTGGAGATGTAGAGGCATAGGACCCCAGATCCTGCAGACAGATCCTCATGACACTTGTCTCTCTCTCTGGAAGTCTTTGACCACCTTGGTAAATCTTGTTTACTCCATTTTCCTTTGCCTCTGTTAAATTCTTCTCTAGGAGGTAACAAGAACAGAGAACCGGGAGATTCTTCTAATACCATCTGAGGCAGTCTAGTTCATACCCATTTGTTCCACACCACCGTCCGGGGGTTCATACCACCACCACAGGGTGCATATGGGCTCACTGGTTCACTGCTCATAAGTTAGGCTGTGGCACTACACTGCTACTCTCGGGCTACACCACCGCTCTGCATTCTTCCTCCACTAGGAACCCAGGAACTCCACACTGACCGTGCCCCATGGCCCGTCTCTCCACCCAGCTCCTAATGGACCTTGGACTGAAGTGTGCTTCATAGATCCATTGGAGGCACCAGGCTCACAGTCTGATGTTGGTTCTGGGTCTGGACTTGGCACGGGGCATCTGTGGACCCAAGTGAGGAACAGAGGTGGCACATCTAAAGAGGCTGAGGGGCTGACCTCTGGCTCACAGGTTTGCAGATGTGGACTCGTTGGCTGCACTGTGCGGGCACAGAGGACCAAGATGAGAACCTTGGACAGAAATAGGTTGGGTCTCAGGAGGAGGCTTCTTTGTCCCTGTGATTGACAGCAGACCCTGGCCATGGGAGTTGTTAGGAGAATGTCCTTATGAGGTTGCAGTTAATCCAAGTATTTTACATGTCTTTGATGGTATTTTTTTTAATATGAGAGGGAATCTTATTTCATTATATGGAATTTCAAGGAGAAACATCATCTGACTAAATTGACTGAGTCCTGCTGTGCTTCAAGAAGGTTGTGGTTTTGAATGAAAGAGACAAAGTTCTCAGCTCTAGACAGGCAGATAAGCAACAAAAATATATAACCACAGAACAAATTTTTAATAGGGACATTAAGTTACAAGTTAAAAAGAGAGGGAAGAAAGAAAAGAATGGGCTCCACACTCACAGCTTAGAGTGCGTGCCTTATAATAAACAGAAACTTCCCTAGTTTGATGCTAAAATCACAGACCCAGGAAGCTTAATGAGGATGAGGCGGGGTAAATGTCACCAAATCTGCACCTGGACATGCAGCATTCAACCTTTAGAAAAGTCATTTGGAGGAAAAGGAAAGCATCATGTCCATGCAGGTGAGGGGAAGATAAAATGTTCACTTTAGAAATCACACAGGTGGGAACAGAGCCGAGCAAAACATTCCAGCTCACCAAGAGTGCGTGTTTGTGTGTGTATGTGTGTGTGTGTGTGTGTGTGATGAGTCGGTGAACTCATCTTCCATAGGTGGGCACAAATGGAAGATATTTTCACAAAGAGAGAAGGGGAGGGGCAAGGGAGGGAGAGAGGGTGCGAGAGAGAGAGAGAGAGAGAGAGAGAGAGAATGACATTATGAAGTTCAAGAAAAGGACTGGAAAGGAATAGAAGGCTGGAGGAGGGTTCTTTTAAAGAGTGATCAAAACAAGGGAGAGTTGGGGGTACAGTAAAGGTAGTAAGGGTGCTTCTCTATTTTGATTGACAGGAGGCAGTTCTCTGTTTTGATGGGCAGATTGTGTCATAGTATCATTTTCTACTGTGAACTTTTATTTCCCACAGTGCACCTGATTTTAATCATAGTCACACCCAGTTATACAAAGACAACAGATAGAGATGCTCCCTAAAAGTCCCACCCTAACCAAGAAGCTATTTGCAACTGATACCTTCCAGGAAAGGGAAAAATCAGTTTTCTCCAGGGTACAGGTACACATCATGATCAGGAGTAAGTGACCAATACAAAATGGACTCCGTGTGTGCGTTAAAAAATATTATTGGGGGTTAGGGGAGGGGAAAGAAAAAAGATAAAAATTTATCAAATGAAAACCATGAAACAATTTAAATGCACTTGAGGACAGACACACTTGCACCTTTCTGTTCATGCACTCAGAACCAGTTCAGGCTGGATGAACTGCTGCTCCACACCAGGATTTGAATGTCTAAGTTTGTTTGATGGTTCTACAGAAAGGTGGGAAGACATATCCCATTAAGGGTGTGCATTGTGCCTGCGGATAAAGAGTTTTTCCCCAGAGTATTGTTAAAAG
>LOEQ01006018.1:0-29992 GCA_001685075.1 Bramus lutescens
CACACACACACACATACACACACACACACACACACATACACACACACACACACATACACACACAGACAGATACACACGCTAAAAGCCAGCACAGGCAAGGAAAGAATGTGGACAAATTATTTTCTTGTGTTGAAAGTTTACTGAGCATGTAGTAGTGTGTCTGTAATCCCAGCATGCAAGAGGTGGAGGCAAAAGGGTGCCACAAGTTCAGAGCCAGCCAGGGCTCCATAGCAAGACCCTTTCTCAAAAACAAAAAAAAAGAAAATAAAAGAAAAAGAAAAAAAACCAATCAAGTTAAAAAAGAAAATTGAAAAAAAAACAGGAAAGAAAGAAAATCAGAAAGTCTTAACTAAATTTTTTTCTTGTGGTAATTGCCATGAATAGTATTCCTAAAACCTTGTTTCTGCTTAGAAATGTTTTTCTAGTAGGAAGGAAACCTAATACTGCATTTTCAATCCAAAGCAAACCCATATTCTGGACTCTACAGGATTCTGACAGGCTGTGTGACCGTGGATGTGGTGAGGTGAAGATGTTGCTTTCCCAGGAGATTCTGGAAGGAGGGAGCCTGTCGTTATTTCCAGCACTTTCCAAGGGCCGGTTCTATATAAACATACGGTATTATTCCACTAGCCTTCCCTAATTAGAAAACACATTATGAAACTTTAAAATAATAGGACTCCGAATCTGGGGTAATTGTTGCCACAGACATTTGCCAGAGCACAGGGGGCACATTTGAAGGGTCCCCAGTTTCCTGGAGCAAAGCTCTTTTTTTACCTTACTCCCCAAAAAGCCTGAATCCTAAATCTACATGCCATTTGGCTCCCTGGCCATGGGAAGGCAGTAGAGAAACCATTCTCTGTTGGGACACCCCAGTTTCTAGAATCTTCCATGGAAAGTTTCACAAGATCTAACAGAAAGTGAGATGAAGTTCACTCTTGGGTAAGACTTGGATTTTCTCCTCAGTTCTTCCTGGAAGCTTCACTTGCAAGCACTCTGCTGGGGTCTACACATTACCATGTCACTGGATCCTGGAGTTGGCAAGCAGCTTTGATAGCTCTCTGAATTCAGAGTTTTGCTGCCCACGGTCCAGATACCTCCTGACACTGCAATTGTGAGGACCTCAATTACCTGTGAAATCTCTTTTGGAAGATTAAAGCAAGCATCAAGGAGACATTATCTTGTACTTTCTGTATGAACGTTTCATGCCTCAGTGGATATGAAGGAGAATTTTGCGAGGCAGGAGAGAGAGTGGAAATGGTTTGATGGGGACCCGCATGGTAGGATGCTTCTTGTTCCCTAAAGATGATAGAATGGAGCAACATCATCTTTACTGCCCTTCCTAGAAATTTCCAGTCTTGAAATTAGGGGGCATGCTAGTTAATATTAATAACTGTGATCACACCAATGCAAATAGCATCCACATTGAACATGTAATAATCTTTAAGTATTTAACACTTTAGCAAGTGCTTTTGTGTGTACTGCTTCATTGAATCCCTATAACTTGAAAGATAATATTATTATTCTCATATCATAAATAAGAAGACTTAGGCCTAAAAGTCAAACACAAACCATGGAACCGCAGGTAAGATACCCATGTCCCTGTAAACAGGCCCTCCCCCAGGCTCCTGTAAGCGCCCTAGTGAAACTCACTGGGTCACAAGTGCTCATGAAAGATGTGGAAGTTTAGTGGGGACAAGTTGGGAAGAGGAAGGGAATCCGTGGAGTGAGAGAAGGACAAGAAGGTGTACCAGATGGATTAAATAGAGTTAAAGTATGCACACGATAATCTCATAGTGGAATCTGTTATTTATAATTAATAAATGCTAATAAAATATTTTAAAATGATCAAGCACCACATTTATCACATGACATTGCTAGGGTTTGAATTTGAGTCAGAATGGAGTTCATGCTTTTAGTCATTATGTTGTGTCGCCTTCATGATGCCCTTGAGGTATCCACAAGAGACTTGTAAGGGCTCTCAGAGGTTACTGTGCTGATGTGCCCCTAATGGGGATGATTTCTTCCTTCATGATGCCCTTGAGGTATCCATAAGAGACATGTAGGGGCTCTCAGAGGTTACTGTGCTGATGTGCCTTTGATGGGGACATTTTCTTCTTTTGTTGGTACCTTTGGTTTTAAGAAAGAATGTTTTCTATAGAATCTAGGGCACTAGATCTAAAATACTATGAAAGCATCCATTTCCTAGTTTATAGTGTTCCCTTTCTGATCACCTCCAGCCTCTCTTCTGGCAATAAATTCACTTTGCCTGTAAACATGCCATATGATGTGACCTCGATCCAGATGCAGTGGTTAGCTGAGACATCGGCATATAACTCAGTGAGCCAACAGAGCCCGCCACCCTTCCAGCTGAAGGTGGCAGGGAAGTCTATTTAGCTCCATGAGCAATAAATCACCTTTTAAATTTTTATGTGCGTTTATGGGCTTCAGTTATTTCAGGTTGGGCTTTGGAAAGAGTCAAGGCTGCCACAAGTGCATCTCCCGATTTTTCTCAATGTCTGCTCCATCACTGGCGCCAGTGCTCTTCAGCTACAAGAGAACTTGATTGTCAGTAAAGACCGAGACACTCATTTCAGAGCAAACCCAACAGTGAGAAAAAGATGGCAACACCCTCAGAGTCAGAAGCTGGGAACAGAGCTCTAAGGAAAACTACAGTCTTCTTGCTCAAAATATTTGTTTAAATATGGTAAGAGATTTTCCCAAGGAGGCTTCGCTGCAGAAGATGCCGCCCTGCACAGATGGAGGAGAGTCCAGAGGATTAAGGAGTCTTACTTTAGACTACAAGATGCTTCTCCTTGGGCATGCCCATTTGCATATGTTTTCCATATCAGTTTGCATGTTTTCCTAGAGAACCTTTCTTCTTCGCATACACTGTGCCACCGCCCTAGGGACCTATAAGAAAACTATCAGCTTGTTTGTCTAAGTGGGGGCTTGTGTTTTGCACAAAAATTGAGCTACAAGTAAATCACGCTCTGATCTTGAAGGATAAAATAAACACCAAGCAAATGCAAAGCTATGTTTTGTCAGAGCCAAATAGAACATGATGTTCAGAAGTTTCCAGTGAGTTCCAAAATTAGAAGAAATCTTGGCCAAATGCATCCTTGAGTCCCATTATGAGCCTTATCATTTAACCCCCCCCCNACTCGTTCCAGTAGCTCCCAGGAGGCCACAGGGCCTTTCTCTATGTGTTTTGGAGCTGCCCCAGGATCACAGAGTTTTCCTCTGCTATTGGCAACCCTGTGCCTCAGTTAAGTTGGAAACAGAGTATCCAAAACGCACTTGGTGACCTCAGACTGGAAGGTGTACTTCCAGCCATGCTTTCTTCTAGGAAGCCCAGATGTTGCCACTGCATTTGTGCAATGGGTAGTCAGCGCAGCCCAGCTTCTCAGTGGTTCCCCTGCAGGAGCGGCTGGTTAGGTAGGTGTCTGATCCAGTACTTTTTGATTGATTCACGGGGGTCCAGGAAAGGCTCTCTGGACTAGGCGTTCTATATCGTGTTCTGTGTCTGATTAGAAGCCATCTTTGACAGGACAGGTACTATGGTTCAAGTATGAGTCGGGGCTTCTTTCAGGAAGTTGTTCAAGGCAGCCGTATGGGTGGTGGCCAGCCAATCAGTGTCAAGCAAGAATATGTAGGTACTTGCTGAGTTACTTTCTGGGTTCAAGGCTACCAAAGTCAAACAACACAACTGGTATACCCAATTCTATCATAAAAAAAAATACACAGAGCCAACTGGCCAACCCTTGTATTTAAAAAAAAAAAGTACACTTGGTATTTGGCTTTTAAGGCAAACCACTTTTCCTAGGACAACTAGTTAACCCACTTCTAGTATGAATGAAAAAAAAATAGAATACACAGAGCCAACTGGTCAACCTGTTTGAGATGTATTTTTTTTTAAAAAGAGTCCAGTCACAGAAAAAGAGCAAGCACTGAGTTTCCCTCCCTTCCCCCTCCCTCCTTCCCTCCCTCTCTCCCTCCCCCTCCCTTTTAGCTTCTCTTTTCTATGTGCCTCCAAGCATCATCTTACCTTGCTCCACTCATAAATTGGAATGTAGACACTAGAGCTAGCCTGTGTCATCTTTATGGACTGCATGTATTCTAACCTCTCAGTTTCGCCTCATTCCAGGTTTCCCCCTTGGACTGCTTCTCCCCACCCCCAAATACCATTTATGTCTCAAGCCCATCTCAAATCTTGGGCCCTCTGTAAAACATCATCCTGTCAACGGTTTCAGTCCATTTTGCTTGCTTGTCTTTCTTATCTCAATCTCTACCATCCCAGAGTAAATATTCCATTAATATTAATCCTTTTATCCTTTTCATCTATAATCCATGATTCCACCAAAGCATCTTGCAGCCAAGAAGCATAGTTTAGATTTTTTTCTCTTATTTTGTCTCTCTTGAGATTTGAGTGACAGATACTTAACATTAGCTCAAATGTTATTATTATTTGACAAATGGTGTATAAAATTTATATATGCTAACAATTAGAGAATCTTATTGAGGTAACTTGAATAATCTAAGTATTCTTATCATACCCATAAAAGATAAAGATATGAGGCAATGGGATATATTAATTAGCCTGGTTTCTGATGTGGACTTATATCAAAATATCACACTGACAGCTTGCATACATGTTGTTTGTTTTTCTTTTTTGTGTATGTGTGTACACAGGTGCACATTCCTTTGAAGGTCAAATGCTGAGGTCATTGAGTGTCTTTCTTTATTGTTTCTTACAAACCTGGTCTCCACTCTCTGATTGGCTAGACTGTCTTCCAGTGATCCTGTTGTATCTGCCTCCCAGTGCTGGGGTTGCAGTCATATGCTGTCACGCCTGGCTTTTTGTAAGGATGCTTGAGGTTTAAACTTAGGTCCGCATGGCTGTGCAGCAAGTATTTACCGACCTAGGTATCTCCTCAGCTCTAGTGTATACAAGTTTTCATTTGTTATTTATACCTCAATAAATCTGGAAGAAAGGCTTAAATAGATGAAAAAGGGATCTCACACTTACAGATTCGACAACCTGGAACAAGTCTTTTTCTGTCCTGCCAGCCAGCTCCCAAATAATGACAGAGACTTCCCATTAATTACGAACACTCGGTCTTAGCTTAGGCTTGTTTCTAACTAGCTCTTATAACTTAAATGAACTCATTTGTATTAATCTGTGTGTTGCCTGGTGGCTCATGGCTTTTTATCTCTCTTCCTGCATGTTCTTCTTCCTTCACATGTTGCTGGCTATTCTGCCTTTCTTCCTCCCTGAGACATCTCTGTTCTCAGAAGTCCTGCCTGACCTCTTCCTGCCTAGCTGTTGGCCATTTGGCTCTTTATTAAACTAATCACAATCATACATCTTCACACAGTATAAAGGAATATTCTACAACCACAGCTATGTGTTAGGATGTCATAAAACCTTTTTGATAGTGGGAAAAGCAAAGATTTCATAAGTAGTATATGAAATTACTGAATGTTGTTGTAGTTAATGTTGATTTGACTGGACTGGGAGCTCTCCAGGAGGTTAGCAAAGAGAACTGGTTATGTCTGTGAGGGATTTCTAGAGAAGGTGGACCAAGACGTCAACACCTTCCTTGAATGTGGGTGGCACCATCCCATGCATTGGAAGTGGTGGGAAGAGGAAGTCTGCCAATGCAGGTACTTCCTGTTTGCTTCATGGCCCCATGAAAGTGGGAACTTGGCTTCATTATACCTTCCACAGTGTGGGTCTCCCCACAGGCCAAGGAGAATAGCCAGCTATCTACGAACTGAGAACCAAAAAGACATCCTTTCTGCCTTGAGTTGTGTGTCTTGCATATTTTTAAAACTAATATGAACATAAAAATTCAAAAGAAAAATCAAAGTAATGGAGTCATGGATTGTGAGAAGCCATTGAAAACCATACATTAGTAAAAGAGCCTGTAAGCAATTTTGTAAAGACGTTCTAGAAATTAATAAGAAAAAGATAGATCACTCAAGAGGAAGATGTGAAAAGACTTGTAGAGGTAAATTACAAAGAACGGTGGATGGCCAGCAAACACAGGAAAAGATGCCCTGCCTTCGTTACTCATCAGGAGAATGCAAATTCTCCTGAGTGTCTAACATACAGCAACCAGAATGGCTAAGAGACAAAGCCCAGTCTGACCAAGCACTTCTGCAGAGGACTGTGTGTGAAGATCGTGCATGTTAGGTAGCTGTGGTATACCTGTGTTATCACTCTCTTGAGCAGTGCAGCATATGGACATATGGATTGGTTATGTGAACTAGTACTTGACCCCTAGGTAAATGCAAATGTACATGTTTATCAAGGGCACAGAGAAAAAACATCCATGGCGACACTGTGTGCAGTCACCACAAACAGAAACAATCCTAATGTCCAACCATAGGCAGCTTAATAAAGGAGTTTAATACGTTCACTGCAACTGGAATGAACAAAATATTGTTTCAGGCAACAACTTGGATAAATCATTAGAATAGACTCTTTATTGAACGAAGGAAGCTTGGGACAAAGACTATGTTTTATTGAGTTCCTTAAAGATCCAATGAAGCAAAATGAATCCATGGTAGCCTGTGAGAGTCATAGAGGCTGGATGGCCACCAGACAGGGTGACCCAAAACTGTCCTTAACCTGAGTGGTTATTAATGTTACTAATGTTGCTTTTGTGAGAGTGCATTGAATTTTACACATTGTAGCCAATATGCCTTTATGCTTAAAAATGGAAGGTACCACCGTGGGGAGATGAAAGAGTTGTGGGAATTGTTTTCTCCACTGCTTCACCATCACAAGCTCAGAAGACCGAAACAAGAGACATCTGGTGAACATGACTCATCCATTAGATGGGAAGCCTCATCCTGACCTTGGAAGCACAAAACTCTGGTTTGAGCTACTCCGCATTGCCTGTCCAGCAAAGTGACTTACAAAACTGCCTTGTTCACTTAGCTCTGAAGGAAGAGAGCATCTTTATCAATCGTGATCTCTAAACTGTTGCTCCTCTGCCACCTTAGGGCTCATTTTGTAAATCTCTGGGTGGTGGCCTCACCAGAGCTTGCATTTTAATCCTGTCCATTCCCTTCATCTTCCACAATTGCCACCTCCTAAGGGTAAAGCAGCCCTGTGATGCTCAGTATGCAAGAGGGACTCACAGTTAATTAATGAATTAAATTGGATTAAATTGCAAGATTCAAGAAAGCAGGAATAGATAGCCGCAGCTGGATTGGCCTTTGATTCTCCTCTCTGTGATTGGAGTAGAAGACCACCATATCAACCCAAACCTACCATCCTGCCATGGTCTCCTAAATCCATCTTAGTGTTTCATTCCCATCAAAATCCACCCTGATGCCATCGTTCTCACCAAACCCAGGTGATGCTGAGGCATCTTTTCTTTGGCTTGCAAGATCCCAGGCTTGATTTGCCAGATTTTTTTCTTAGATGATCAGATTGGCTCAGGACAGTCCAGTAAGGAAGCTTTAGAATACTAAGGACCAGCGGGAGAGCATGCCCTCTACTTTTTGTGTAAATTGTATCTATTATGCCCAAAGAAAGTGACATGGTCTGGGACTTAGAATCTGAGGGTCTGAATTTTGAGGGTTTTGGTTTAAGAACTCACTTGTCCTGGGACCTGGATGGTGTTGGAGACACCTGCCTGCTTACCCTGGTATTATTGGGAGGATTCATTCATGTCTTTATCCATTCAGCTTTCAAACATGAAAATTTCTTCAAAACGTATTTAGGTGTAAACTCTATTGATTCACAGTCGATTGGTGAGAAAGATGCATGAACAAATATCTTCTGTATTTCACTGTTTTTTCTCACCCAGCTTCTAGGGAGACTTCCCACGTTTCTTTGTTTAGGTTTCTTGCTTTGTTTTTGTTTTTCAGACAGGATCTCATGTAGCCGAGGCTATCCTCAAATTCATTGTGTGCCCAAGGCTGACCTTGCAGTTCCATTGCTTCCTGCCTCTGCCTCAGGAATGCTGGCATTCCAGGCATTACCATGATTCTTGGTTTATCTGGTGCTAGGAATCGAATCCAGGGCTTCGTGCATGGTAGGCCAGCATTTAACCAACTGAGTTACATGTGTGGTCCCTGGATATTTTTCATAATCTCCTTCTCCGGACTGTGGGCATTTTAAAAAGGATTTCATTTTTAATTATGCATATGTGTCTGTCTGTGCATAGGTGTGCACACGTAAGTGCCTGTGGAGGCTGGGAGCTGTAGATGGTCTTGGAGCTGGAGTTATAGGCAAGTATGAGCTACCCAAGTGTGTGTCCTGGGAGCCAGGCACTGGTCATCAGAAGGAGCAGCAAGTGTTCTTAACTGCGGAGCCTTCTCCCCAACCTGCCACCTGTGAAATTCTAATAATAAAGACACACTTCGTTAATGTACCGTATGCACATCTGTATTTTATAAGAAAAAGAATAAAACTTCCCCCCTCCCCTTGCCAAGAACCATTTCTGGCTCTCTTGGGGGAGCTATTCTTCAATATCCTTGAGAATGAACAAATACATCAAGACAGCACAAAGCACTGAGGACCCTAGAGAGCCCAGTTTGTCTCAGTGTGGTTGCAGGGGAAGCGGCTATGGTAGGAAAGAGAAGAAAGACTCAGGAGATGCTGTGGTCCCTGAGGAGGGATCAAAAGTGTTAGAGCCACAGGAAGAGGCTAAAGGGAAGCATGCCTGCGCTGGGTGGGCGTGCAAGGAGGGGCTGAACAGGCACCCAGGTCTTTGGGTGCTAAGCTGAAGAGAATAGACTTCACCTTAAAGACATTGAGGGAACCTAAAATTCTGAAGGACAGCGACTCAAACGGATTCATTTTTGAGTTCATGCAGGCTGCTGTGTGAAAGGAGAGCTGGCCAGAGCCCTAGATCATGACCTGACTGAGCACAGCTCCTATAAGGATAAGAAAAGATAGAGAATTTGGAATAGGGTTGGGGAAAATGGTCCATGTGCCAGCACCTGGCATGCTGGAGGTATGATTGGTAATCAGGGTTGTTTTTTTTTTTAATTGATGTTTGGGCAGTGGTGGCATTTGGCAGCTGGGCAGTGCAGAAGCCTCCCAGAGGCCATAGAGCCAGATTTACTACAACTCGGGGGCCTGAGTTTTGCTACTTTTAAATCAATCTATGTTTTTCCATGAGGTTAAACTGACCGAGCAAAGGAAGTTGGCGAGCTCCAGATGACTACATGGGCTGCTACAGAGCCACGTCCTCACCCTCAGGGGACAGACTCTACAAATGATGGAAAGAAATAACGTGGGTGTTCTCAGCTGATGTGGGTCTTGTTTGTGAACGTCAGACAAGTTCCACCTCAGCCCCAGCAAAATGGGGACACGCAGGCATCAGTGACTATGGTCGTCTCTTCTACCCAGCTCTGCCCCCTTCCAGGAAGTACCACATCTGCCACCAAGACCCTAGGTGGAAGACCACACTCACCTCTGTTCAGTTCACCACTTAAGGGTGACCTGGCACCAAGACATCCACTCCCTATTTGCTGGTGACTTTTATTAAACTTACAAGAGGACACAACAGAGCAGCAGCATGTACCAGACAGGGCGTCGGGATAAAAGTACACGTGAATTTTTTTTTCTAGGAAGTGCCCAATGGGGTCAGTGGTCTCTTTGCAATAGAAGTGGCTGTCTGCCAGCCCTGAATGGAGGAAGAAGAAAGGAAGCGGAGCTCACAGGGTGGCTGCTGCTGGTGACCATTCCTCTCCTCGTTATGCCGGAGCTGGCAGTGGCTATTCAGAAAGGAGTCTGCCCACTGCCTGGCACTCTGATATATGCCAACACCTTCCCCTTTACTTAAGTCAGAACACACCCACTGCCTTTGATCTAGAGGTGAATGCTTTTTTGGTTTTTGTGTTTTTTTTCAACTTGCCTAATCTGAACTGAATCCTTCTACAGGTGCTGTCTACCCCAGAGCTCATTATAGTGTTTTCCCCTTCAGCACCCAGAGCTCCGCCATTGGCAACAGGCACCAAGAACTGAAGAAGACACCCTCCAGCATCTCCTTCCTCCATGGCTTTGTCTAGCTTACACAGCTGTTTGCTTTTCCTAACCCAAGCTGAGGTGGCAACCTGGTCCCAGACTGTTTACCTTGGTTCTGAGAGGGAACTTTAAACCCTGCCTTTTTAGAGTCTTCCTTTCATGGATTTGCAATGAAACTTGGTCCCAGCAATCCAGCCCAATGCCTGACGAGGGTATGGGAGTTGGATTCAGCCAGCCCTGTGGAACCTTTCACATCCTTCTCATCTGTTAGTAGAAGGTGGGAGTAACCGCACTGAGAACTGCAGATTATTACACTTGCAAAGGAGCCCCCAGATATTGCCACGGAGTCAGAGCTCCTCTCCTGGCTCAAGCTCCACTCTCTGCAGGGGTTAGTTAAGCTCTAAAAGGCCAAGGGTGCTGGTTCATGGATTTAGTATCCAGCAGGAGACCTTCAGGGCTTCAACTCCTGATTTACCCTGTATCTAAATGTGAACTGGATGAAGAGCTTTGGGGTTGTGTCAAATGAGAACGCAAACCTGGGAGTAGAGACCAGTGCCCTTGACATTCAGGGTGTATAACAAGTTTGGTGCGAAGCTTTCAGAAAGGTGTGAGACCATCAGTGATGTGTGGGTTGGCTTTTCTGTCCACTTGGGTAAGGTAAGGAAGGGAAACTGGGGTGTGCCTTTGTGACCTGGGAGAGTTTTCCAGACTTCAGTTGATGATAAGATCAAGTTCATAAGCACAAGACTAAGCACCACAGATTTGCACACACGCTCCAGTCCTAATTTCTACTGATTACAGTTATTGGACTCCAGTCCTAATTTCTACTGATTACAGTTACTGGTCTTTCAGGATTACATATTATCTATATATTGTCTGGTCACTTTGTAGCCATCTTTTTAAATGAGTGTTTGTTTGGTATGTGATTGGTTGATCATTCATCTTTTTTTTTTCAGTGAATATTTTCTGCTCGTTAGGAAGTGCCATACACTGTGGTATGATGCATGGTAGTAACTGGGGTTAACAGAGCCTTGTTCCCCCAGGGCTCTGGTACAGATGCACGGAACTATTCCAAAGGATAACATTCGGGAGCTTAATGAAAGTTAGGAGTTTGGAAAGCATGGAGTAGAATGGTTGGGCCTGCTTTGGGGAGGAATGTTCCTCGAGACAGTGACTTTGGCATTCATGGAAGGACATTTATCTATGCCTTTTAACAGGGTGACTGCCCACTCATCAGCTGTGTCCCAGTCACCGGCAAGCAGCCACCATATTAGGCAATGCAAATAAAGAAGTGCCCACGATGGTAGGTTTTTTGTTTGTTTGTTTGTTTTTTGTTTTCAATGAGTTGGGAAAGACACACAGGAAGGGAAGGAGATCCCATGAACAAAAACAAACTCAAAAAAAGATTCCTCATTTTAGAGAAGCGTATTTACCGCTTGATAGAAACCAAGTGGGTGGATGCAATGGATGGTGATGTGGGGATGTCCCATCCTGGTCTACACCAAGCTACAGATAGTTTCCACTTGGCCAGGCAGCAGAACTTACTCCTGGATGAGTCCCCTGCACAGAGTCCGTCCTTGGCTCCTAAGTATACATGATAGCTAGAAACCATGCCAACAGACACAAGATTGTTCTTGAATTGCTCATTAAAAGATGGGCGTCAGAGAATACAATTGACAATGATTTCAAATTGTATGGTAAAAATTACACGTAATTAAACAGAGTCAGCTGTCTGTATCCATGGGCTTCAACTAACCACAAACCAAAAATATTCAGAAAAAAAGATTATGTCCGTCCTGAACATGTGCAGACCTTGTCTTTGACATTATGTCCAAACAGTACAATGTAATAGCGTTCACAGAGAATTTCCATTGTTACCACTTCTAGAGGGAACTTAAGGTTGTTGAGTGTAGTCCTGTGTACACTATGCGTCATTTCATACGAAGGACGCGAGGATGCAGAGTTGGTACTGAGGGAGTTGAGGAACAAAGACAAGGGGTGGTTGATGAGAGCTGGTGCAGGCTGGGCTTTTTGCTATCTGCCACAGACCCTTGTCTGTGCTCACGACCCACTGTGGCAATTCCTACATCTGTATCCTCAGCCTCAGCATCTTTTCCTGTGCTGCGGAACTCTGAGTTCAATGTCCACCGAAGAGTCTCCGCCTGGTTAACCAAGGGACAGGGAAGTCCCTCCCTTGGTGCCCAGCAGAATTGCATTTTCACTTCCTACCTCAGTACCGCGCAAAACAGCATCCAAGTGCCTGGGACTCCTCCCAACACCTCCACACACACAACCCATCAACACCCAGGATCCTGTTGGTTCTGTCTCTAAATAATCTCTTCAATGTATAGACTCTTCCGCTTGCCTCCTGACAGCCTTCTACTCTGTCTTAATTTCTAATGCACAGCCATGATGTAACCGCTCCCCCAGCCAGTCTTTTCGGGCCCACTCATGGTTCACCCTCCCTGTTTCTGGCACTCCAACCAGACACTCTTCCGGAGTTTGATGGGGCTCTTCCAGTTCTTAGCACCACTTAGTATTTCCCCATCGCGCTGGTCCAAGATACTGGTTTCAAGGCTTTCCTAGCCATTTCTCTCATCCTTACACTTCTCCAGGTGCAATACGCCTCTGTGAGTTGTGGGAATCCACACCCTGAAGGCTGTACTGGAATCTTTATATACACTATTTTCAGAGGCGATTCTATTCCCTCTGTCTTCTCTAAGATGACGTCCCCCAACCCCTCAGTGTAGGCATCATTGTCCCTGCTGTCAGTGGCTCTCTCAGGGAGTGAAGCAGCAGTTCCTACAAAAGACACATCCCCAGTCTAATTCCTGAAGTTCGTGAAAGTCACCTTAGTTCAGAACTGTCTGCACAGGTGAAGTTAAGTACATACATGAAGACAGAGCATCTTGAGTTGTACAAGTGGTCCCTAGATACAGTGTCTTGTGAAACATATACAGGAGAGAGTCAGATAAAGGGAAAAGAACCACAAGAGAAATAATGGTGAAGACAACAGAAATACCATGAGCACCAGAAGTTGGAAGAGCAAGCAAGGGCTCCCCGCCAAAAGCCAGGAGTGTGGTCCTTGTAGCATTATGTTTTATCGCTAGAGGATAAATTTCTGCTATTGTCTGTCGCCAAGCTTGTGGCAATTTGTTACCATTAATACTTTGGTTAATTCTATGAAACCTATCTCATATTGTCTTAAAGCTCCTCATGTTTGCACTATGAACTTCAGTGGGTGTCATGAAGGCGGGGCATGTGCACTCCTACAGTGTTGTTTCTACGCTGGTTCTATACCCGGCACAGACTAAACCATAGATACTTGGTGTAAGAATGAAGTACTTTTAGCTGGACTTGAACTAGCCTGGAAGAGTGGGCAGGGTTGGGTAACAGTCAAAGGGGAAGTAACTATGCCCAGCCGCTGGAGACACGCTGTGAAGAACCAAAGACAAGAACAGGGATGACAGGTGTGGTCAGCCCCACTGTGCATGTGTTCGTGGGCTCTGCTTTGTCATGAATGCATTTTCCCCAGCATGGATAGCCTAGACCTGAGACTTCAGAGAAGCCCACTATAGCAAATAGACAAAACCCAGCTGAGGTTAGGAGCTAGTAAAACTTCTTAAATTAGAACATGAGTGAGACCATTACACACTTCCTGCCCCCACTAAACAACAACAACAAAAGCATAGGTTCTTGCTTCAAAAATCATTAGAGATTTTAAGATACAATGGCGGAGCACTGAGCCAAGTGAAGGACTCTTCCAAGCAGGGGTCCCGTGTAATTTCATAGGTCTCTCACCAGAAGCTACCCTTGACCATGGAGAAAGATTTAGTAGAGATGACTTCCTGTTGTTGTGGGAAAAGTGTTGCACAGTTGGTGGACACAGTAGAGGGATAAGATGGGAGCTGGCTGCAATAATCCTTGAAGGCAGAGCTATGGGAAGGCAGGGCCAAGACAGTCATCAGAGCGTAGTATGAAATAAAGCAAGCCTAACTGGGGATACAGTCTCGGATTCAGGGATGTTTCTGGGGCTTTCCAGGGTTCCCAGAATAGGGGAAATATCAGAGGCTTGGAGGAATCCCACAACACTGGCCTGTCATCAACGCACTGAGAGCCGCAGCAAGCAGAAATACCTAGACTTCTACAGATACTGGAGTAAACAAGGGACCACATCCGGATATCAGGGCCACTGCTCACAAACACAAACTCAGTGAGGGAGATGCGTTGGAAAGGCAGCGGGAGACAGCTCAACCTCCTATGTGTCTGGTTCCCACAGAGACGTGAACATATGAATACGAGGATTGATGGGGACCATGTCAAACTCCAGTCTGTCCAAAGGTGCCAGCCATAGAGAGTTGCAGCCTATCATGACCATGATGCCCAGACAACGGAAACCAAAAGTCCAGCCTTGTGAAATCTCTCCTAATTTTGGAATGATGAGCACTAGCTAGAAATTTTCCAAAATTCTACAAGCTGAGCAAACATGACTAGGGGGACTTGCTTGTAGCTTCCGTCCAGCACCCAGAGGGCAGAGCAGAAGCTGGATCCAAGTCCTGCCTCTGCTTCTACCAGCTGGGGTCCTCAGGGGGAGCCTTGTATGGCTTCCTTGTGGTGTGGATAACCAGTGTCAGCCTTTCAGGGGGCTGGTGATGTCATTTAGACCACATACTGAAGGCACCGCGTGCCGTTAGAAAAGCTAAAGAAGGTTCATGGCTGTTCTTAGACATCAACTACCAGCCAGCATCTTGGTTGGGCACGCTGTCTATTTTAATTATTCTGCCCTTACAACCGTCTTAGTCTCAGTGGCACTTTCTGAGCCATTTCCCAAAGGTTGAAAATATGGGATGGAAATGCAAGTTCAGCCTGGCAAAGTCACTCACTTCAAATGAGCCTCCAAGAGCGTGCAACAATTCAAAATTCCATTACTTCTGCCTTCAAAGGTGCTGCTTTTAATGCAGTTTCTCTTACCTTATACGAGCTCAAGTGTTTTCTTTTGGAAGCTTCTAGACAGAACGTTCTAGCAAAGGATATTTTTTAGAAAACAATTTAATAAAGAAACAAATTCCAGAAAGGAAAAAAAATTGATGCCATCAAGCTCATACGTGTCTGTGTGCACATCTATGTCTGCTCAGGACAGAGTTGCCAGCACATTCTTTTTATCCTATGGATTGTTAAAGAATGGTGATTACATACATTTGTCTGTTTTTCCAATTCCGTGTGACAATTGCCACCTGCCTAGTCTGCAGCACAGGTGAAAAAGCAGAAACATAATGAACAGGACAGTAGGCACAAGCCCTCAGGCAAGGGATTAACGGGGACTCCAATGCCTTTCCTGCATAGAGTGCCTCCCCTGAGTCCACTCAGGAATGGTGACAGGTGTCAGAGCCTTGCATGGGGCTCCAGGGCCTCTGTGCCCTAAGAAGCAATTAGAGACTTGCTCAGTGGCTGAGCTTCCAGCAGGTATCTACTCTAGTCTTGCAAATTGACCAATCACTCTTCTCCTTGAAGGTGTCAGACTAAACTGTCAGTTTAGGATCTTAAAGCAGTCAGAAAAGTCTTTGTTAAAAACAAGGAAGAAGAAGGCCGGGGGATGGCTTAGTGGGTAAAGCACTTGGCCTGCAAGTGTGAGGACATAAGTTCAGATCCCCACAACCCAAGAAGCAACCAGGGGTGGTAGATTATCTACAATCCTAATCCCAGGAGGCAGAGGCAGGCAGATCTCTGTGAGTTTGAGGCCAGCCTGGTCTACAAGAGCGAGTTCCAGGAGAGGCTCCAAAGCTACAGAGAAACCCTGTCGTAAAATACAACAAACAAAACAAAAATTCTAATGCTCCTAACTGAGATCTGGGAGGCAGGACCAGGAGAATCCCCTTTACAGCCCAGCTAGCCCAGAGTGGCAGACCCTGTTCCACACAGTGCAGCAGGCGAGGACTGACCCAAGGCTTCCTCTGACCTCCACATGCCCAGCACATAAAGACATGAAAACACATAGGATTTTTAGTAAAAAGGAAATGAAAACACTTGTAGTGTTGCAAAGTCTAAAGTGAGGAGAAATTAGAGCTTGTCCTGGAACGAATTTTATAGCACTCAGATTGTGAGTGGAGCTGGGGGTGGGGTGCGAGGGACCCAGCTGGGCAGGCCAGAATGATGGGATTCATGGTGGGCGGCTTTGTGTGACTCTTTTGACTCTGNTGAGAGCGCGATGTTCTCAGGGACAGCACCGACAATGGCAGGCTTTATTTGCTCCCAAAGCTGAGAATGACTTCTCAGCCTGCAAAGGGGAGCTTTCTTCTGAACCTGAGGGATGGGAGGGCGGTTTTATCCCCCAGCATTTGGCAGAACAGACTCAACTGGAAATGCCACCTGGCAAGGATGGTGGCCTGAACAATCCCTATTTTATTTGGGAGGGATGTCTGTCTTCCCAGGGCTATGTTTTTAGGCTCAGATGTTCCTTGTTCCTGATCACCATAATGAAACTGAAGATAGCTTCTGCCCAACACCCCCGCCCCCATACCTGAGGAATTTCTGTCACTTGAGGCAGAAACTGACCAGAGCTTGACCCAAGTCGCTGATATTTAGGCCTTGGGCTCTCAGATGCCTAGATGGTCTGTTTCCCCTTATGGTCTTCTGGATCCTTTCAGTTCAGTAACAGTAATGACTGCAACTGACTACAAATCTCTTGCACAGAAAGAAATGATTCGGACAGAAGCAAATGAGGGTTCCCTGGGTCAGCTTTTGGGATGGGTGAAAAGCTTCAGCAAGCTCAGCACTGGCCAAAGCTGTGCTCAGATTCTACTGAGAATCACGGGGCACCAAAGGGAGAGACGCCTGCCCACGTTGAACTTGTAGTCTAGAGCAAGAGCAAAGGGCACGGAACCAGATCCGTGAGCTGAAGGATAGGCGCAGCCTCCAGGATGTGAATCATGTGAGTTCATTTCCAAGCCAATGGGTTGAACTCAAATTCTACCTGCCAAGATAAATTGTACTACGAGGGTGAGCAGATTTAGTGGCTGGCAAACCATGACTCTTTTGCTCTTCAGACAGTGTGGGTTTTGTCTGCCTTCTAGCACCTTGTTTCTAGGGACAAATGGTTTGATCCCCATGGTTGTCATAGCAAATCCCAGTGGCTCCCTGGCACCATCTTGCTGGAGAAACTGTCCCCACGCCTCTCTTTTATATGGTCTGCTTTCTTAAGAGTTCCTGTGGAGATGAGAAGATGGGCCTGGGTGGGAGGGGTGTGCGTAAGGTATCTTTGGTGGAGACAGCACAAGGCAGGGGACCCTCCAAAGCATGCTGAGAATAGGTCATGTTTAGAAAGGAACTTCTTAACTGTCATTAGTTATGGGGTCTTGGCATAGTCTTTGGTGAGTTTCTTAGTCAATGGGGACTTCTTGAAGCTTAGTTTCCTCATCTGGGACATTGCTGTTTTACAACAATAGTAAACGGCGTTTCTCTCAGGGGATCATTGTTGAAGCTAAAGGAGACAGGACACAGAGTTCTCAGTCACATTATAGGCACTTAAATCCGAGTCTGGAACAGGTGGAGAGAGCTGCACCTACAGATGCTCTGGAGGCAAACTGTACGTGTAAACCCTGAGAGAGGACTGTGGGCCTGTTTGTGTATGAGGAAATTTGGGGCTACCTACATGGCTACCTAGGTCAGCGCTAGGTAACTTCCATCTGGATGATGCCCCATGTCCCTAGGGGTTGCCCTAAAGCATAGCTAGGTTCCATGGGGCTCCTTGATGGTTTCATTTTCATCAGGGCTTCCTTTTAGGGTTCGTGATTCTTTCTGCTTCTGTTCCATTGGAAGGGATATGATCAGTTTCACATTTCTAGGATTCCAAGACGTAGAAATACAGATCCAGGATGCTCAGTGACCTTCCCATCTCAAATGGACATGAGATTTTTATATCTTAAAAATAAATTTATAGATTAAAAATTATATAAAATTCACTTTATATATTAAAACTATATGAAATTGCATTTTAATTTGTGCCCTGTGTTGTATGTGATAAGCCTCCTCTTGTCATGCGGGTGTCTACAGGGATTAAAGGCAGAATTCAACAGGATGGTCCTCACTACCATATTGGAAAGAGAAGTTAACTATGGTCTGCACAGTATGTATACTATGGTATACTCAGACAAGCCAGCAAAGGTGACACAAGGGTTCTGTTGTCAAGATTCACTTTGACTCTGCTCCTTAATTGCATCTTGGGACCAGGGACACCAAGATTGATACCCTGGACTGGGCCTCAAGGGAAAGGAGAGAGAAATTTAAAGATACAAAAATAATGATAACACTGGTGAGGCTTTGGAAGGAGATGATGTTAGGAGAAATTTAATTGATTTATTTCTTAATCATATGTAATAGAAAAAACAATGCTGACTAAAATATGCAAGTTGACATTATGCACAGGGCTAGTAAAAAATCTTTTTAGAAAGAATTAAACTAGCCTAACTCAAGAAACTGTCAGTAGTATAAGAGAGTATAAGGGTTGGACTATTCTTTACCGCTTAGAACAGCAAGGAAAGAAAATAGGGCCCATTAGATGGCTCAAAGTGTAAAGGGGCTTGCTGCCAAGCCTGAGGACCTGAGTTCAATCCCCAGAACCCATATGGTAGAAGAGAAATAACTACAAAAACCCAAGCTAAATAAATAAACACCTTAAAAGATGGGTAATTTGTGAATGCTTAAAAATAATATAAACTAAACAAAATCAAAGCAGGCAAAAAGAAAAAAACTGTGAAAAGCTTATAAAGATACATGCACACACACACACACACACATATATATACACACACATATAGTTTTTGATATATTATATTGAGAAACAAGGCTAAATCATTAAAATATTATTATCATCAACATTATTATTTTATTTTGTTTATTTCTCACACCAGTCCAGTGGCTGTGTTACTCAACATTCAGGATGACCTCATTGACCTTCATCTCTGATGTGTCCATGCTGTATTGTCCCCTCCCATCTGATGTCAGAGTTTGTCTGGATGGCCACTGTAGTATTACAGAAATGGAATGATACATCACCTCTGAGATTTTGGCTCTAAAAGGCACCGTGGAGGCTGGAGGTGTGCTCAGCAGTTATGAGTTCTTCCTGCTCTTCCAGAGGACCTAACTTTGGTTCCCAGCACCCATGTTGGGTGGCTACAACCTCCTGTAACTTCAGCTCCAGGGAAGCTAATGTCCTCTTCTGGTCTCAGTGAGCACTGCCTTTACACACATAAACCCACAAGACACATACACATAATTTTAAAACGAAACTTTTCAGACAAGACAATGTGGCTTCTATTTTGGTCCCATGCCCAAAATAGGCCCATGGGTCTCTGCCTCTGTTGTGGTCCTCACTATGATCTGTCACCTTGAACAGGGCTGCCACATTCAATGTCCATGCAGAGATGTCAACTTGGACACCAAAGACACCACCTATAGAAGAGAAAAATTGATTAATTGCAAGTGTAAATCTTCCTGCTTTATAAAGATGCTCTTGAGGAAAAGAGACAAGTTGCATAATTGGAAGAAGCTCCTTACAAAACTCATTTTTGAAAAAGGACTGATATCTGAAGTCTCAAAACTAAACCATCAAGAATGGACAAGAAAGCAAAGAGGACATTGCACCAAGGAGAATGTACAGACAAGAAACACGTATGAAGGTGTCCATGTCAGCAGCCACTACAGCAATGAGAATTAGAGCCACATTGAGACATCATTATACACCTCTCCACGGAGCAAGGTAAATAAAACCTCATGACAGTATCCAAGGGTAAATCGCTAAGCAAGCTATGCTACACCCAGGCTTCAGAACAGTGCTCAGTAGTAAAGAGAAAACACTAAAGATTCAGGTGACAGGCTGCGTGAGTCTCCAGTACTACACAGAGGGGGGAACCAACAAACAAAATAAAAAAACAGAGCAAATTGAAACATCGAACCCCATATTACATACCACACAATTTCACTTCCACAACATTGTTTTGAAAGGACAAATGTCCAGAAATTGAGGCTGGTTTAGTCGTTTCCATGGTCACGGATTTGGAGAGAGACAAGAAGAGAGAGTGGCTATGGAAGAGCTGCACCAGGAATCCCATCAGCCAGTTGACTGTGACATTGTGTAGTTCATAGGATGTTGTCATCAGAGGCGACTGGGTAAAAGGTCAAGTGGATCTGTCTGTATTCTTTCTTACCATTGTGTGTAAACAAAATTTACATGAAGTTTAATTATGTAAAGCTGAATTAGAATACCTTAAATAAAATTTAAAAGCAAGTTATTAAAATTTTCACACTTATTTATATTGTGTGTGTGTGTGTGTGTGTGTCTCTGTTAGGGGCACTTGTAGGACTTGGTTCTGTCCTTCCACCTTGGAGGTCCTGGGAAGGAAATCAGATCAGATCCTTGCACTTGGTGGCCAATGCCTTTGCCTGGTAAACCATCTTGCTGGTCCTGTTTTATTTACCTTTTAATTAAAATTAAAAGGTGGACCTGGCAGTATTTACCTATAATCTTAGCACTTGGGTGGTAGAGACAGGAAGATGGCTAATTTTAAATCAGTCTGGGCTACACAAATAATATACCCCGAACACTGGGACAATCTATTTAACATATGTTGCAAAGGATGGGCTATACTATAATCATTGAAAGAACAAAGAACTTAGTGGACAAATGAATAAAAGTTACTTCTAAACTCGTCTTAAGTAAGAAATGCGAACATCAGTGTAGTTACTCTAATAGTGTGACTGCAACTTCATTTTTATCCTTGGCTTGGCATCTTACAAACTACACACGTTCAGAACTTGTTTGTTCATCAGTAAGGCAAATAATCCTATCCTTGTCAAAGTGGGTTTTTTTTTATGAGAAGAAACTGGAGTGGTGGGGCAATGAGGAAATCCCTGTTTATTAAGCACCTGCTACATACAAATGGAGGGTTCATAGTCGTCCAAAGCATAATGTCTCCTTTCCCTCCCCTTGTTTCTTCTCTATCCATATCCTTTCTTTCATACCCCAGGGATTGACCCAAGAACCTCATACACACTAAGCAAGCGCTCTACCAAATGCAAAACCTCAGGCTTTTTTTTTTTTTTAAATCTTTCTGAGACAGGGTCTTACTGTCTCATTCAGATGAGGTTTGAATTCATGCTGAAGCCCAGGCAGGTGTCCAGCTTGTGACTGTCCTGCTACTGCCTCTAAAGAAGCTGGGAATCCAGGTTTGTCCCACCAGGCCTGGCTCCTGGTGTTTCTTATATTATGGGCTATTTGATTTCCTAAGAACAAAAGCACACGAGGCTCAAGTGACTGAACAGGGCTGACCTGGAACACAGAGGTTGTTTTATGGAATCCTTGAGAATCCTATCAACAGAGAGACGGTGCTGCAGGCTGCAGAGCCGGCACAGAAGGTAGCATCTGCAGAGGGGCATCTAGCATCACTGTGTTGTCCACGAGATCGTTTCTTTGTAAAGATGAAGTGTGAAAGGTGCAGAAAGACGATTATGGAGTATTATACAGGCTCCCCTCTCCTCTGTGAGAAAAGCATTAAGACGGCTGCAAAGGGAAGCCCACTGGCAGCCCTTAGGAAGTCTGTCTCTCCCTTCTCAGGAGACTCTGTCTTGATGGCACCCAAAGATGCCTGCCCCAGCTCAAGTGTTCCATATACACGCTGCTCTCAGGACCACCCGGGCAGGCTGTGTCCACCTTGAAGCACACGCCGATTAAGTTCAATGGCGTTTTTTAATACTCCTGTGCCCATTAATGTCTATTGTTTGATGATCAGTATGACAGTTTTTAGGTCACAGGGGACAGGGACTAATGGTTCCTCACGTGACTCCACAGTCATCTGATGAACCTGATATTTCTAATATATTCTAGATGCCCATATTTGGTTAAACTAAATGGCACTGCTCTCCGTCCCTCCCTCAGACTAGAGTTTTATCTCTGTTGACTTCTCTCAATTGCTTAGTCTAGTGCTGGCATAAAAGTGCATACGGGAAACAGATAATGTGGAGTGACTTCGCACACCTACAGCTTTTGAAATTCAAATCCTGCATTCCTTGGGAGACCTGGGAAACCATGCCTTACCTTTGTTTTCCCCTGTAAAATGGGAATGGAAACAACACTGGGAGCTTGATAGGCATGGTGAGTTAAGACTGGCATCTGACTTGTTTCTTTTCTTAGACATGCCTCGACTTCCTGGAGACCAGTTACTACAACCTCACCTCTCTCGGTCAACACGATTTAGGAGACAGCTGAAAAAAATGTTTGCTAGAAAGGCTTTCTGGAAAGTTCTATTTATAGAGACACACCTAAATGTTCAAAGACGATAACTATAATTAGCCTCCTTTGCATGTGAGGGTGAGCCCTGGGTTGGTAGCACCATGGACCATTTCCTTCTGCAGATCTTCACACTCCTGTTTGTTCTGTGACAATACAGGCTATGCCACGCGCAAAGTGTTTGGTGCAAACCGAGTCCAGGAAACTTCCTGGTTGGTCAGTTGGATCATGCATTTGCTTTCATCTACCTTCAGTAGATGTTAGTTACTCCAGTGGAGGTGTAAGATACTGGCTATGCAAGTTAAAAGCACTAGGACCATCTGGTAGCTGCATAAGAGCTCAGTTTGGGAGAGAGGTAATTGTGCAATCATTTCTATAAATCTCCCTCTCCCCCTTTCCAAGCTGTGTATCTCTGTCAACAAATCCTCCTGTGCTCCATGCTAAGCCAGGTCTGGCAGGGCAGAGGCACCACACGGCCAGTCTCTGACTCTGGATTTGGCTGCTTGGCACCATCTGGCTGGATCCTTTGGAGAAGTTGCCTGGGATGTAGTTCATTCCTCGGGGTCCTGTTCTCCTCCTACATTCTGACCTAGCCATCGGGAGAGTTTTGGCAACTGATAGGCGTTCTTCTTGGTTCCATCACACCTCTTTATCACTGCCTTGGCCCCCTCGTTTTACAAGCTCTGCTCAGTGAGTTCTAATAGCTAAGGCTGGCAAGAAAACAGCCTACATTTCAACTCCGTGGAAAATTGCGAGCTCTTCCTCCCAGACTGGGGCTTGGCAGTTGTTCTGTGGTTAGACTACCATGTAGTACTTCTGTGGTTTTCAGTACTACATGGATTTCCCCATGCATGTCAGAGGCCTTAGCAGAGGTAGCCAGATCCTCATGAGGTGAGCACACACACATTCACAAGTACCTTCTCCTCCTCAGAGCTTCCAGATATCCCCCAAAAGACCCAGCTCAGGGAGAGGGGCCCACTTTATTCTCTCTCCTATCACGTTTGCTACTCACTGGTTTTGAAGAAGTGGGGTTCCTACCCTGATATTTACTCCCCTCCCCAATTTGGCTCCCATCCTGTCCTCCTGCACTTTAGGAAGACTCTTCTAGGAGGGTACAAGCTGAGTGTGCAAGCGTGTATTCAGTGTGATGAGTCCACTTGAGCAAACATAACCTTGCAGGCCATACTGGGAGTCTACTCCGCCAGCCTCAGGAGACAAAGACGATAGGAGTCATGGGGAAAGAACATTCTGGACAGAGCTCCGAGAGTCTATCATATTCCCAGGACTGGATTCTTTATTTATATTTGCTGCTTCCTTCTAAAGACTTTACCTCCAAGACCCTTAAGTGTGAGAGGCGGCGCTCCAGTTATTCTTGACGTGGTCTAACTGACCAGTCAGTTTCCTGGATGTGATCTGTGTCACACACTCTGTGCTTGGCATGGCTTGTACTGTCACAGAACACGTAGCAGTATGAAGTCCCTCAGGAAGGGGGAAGGACGACAGTGTTGACAACGCAGATGTTACCCTCGTATGCGAAGGAGGCTATTTATAATTGCTGTCTTTGGCCATTTAGGTGTGTGTCTCTATAAACAGAACTTTCTGGAAAACCTTGCAATCTTTTATTTTTATCAGTCTCCTAAATGACGTTGACTGACAGAGGGAGGTGGGTTTGAATCAACCTTTCGCCAGTAAGTCGAGGCATGGCTGATGAATGGGACCAGTGAGGTTTTGATGAGGTTGGTGAGGTAAATGTCCCATCAGACAGCAGGGTAAATGCTGTCTGGGTATGACGCGGATTCTCACCAATCACCTATTTCCTTCCCCATTGGCAGTGAGTCGCTCTGGCAAAGTGACCGGATAATTCAGGTAAGGCATGTTTGTATTCTGGTTGCTAAGGAGACAGAGAACCTGTTTGCTTAGCTCAGAGGATAGGCATATTTGGTAAGCCCATTTCCCTTTAGGTTTGGGACCATTACCAAATGGCTGCAGTTCTGTTCTGAAGATGTGTTGAGTCTATATATGGTACATTCCATTCTCTCATATCTCTCTTTTTACCTGCAAAAATACTGAGGTAAAAATGAAATACCTGGGGTGAAAGAATCCAAGAGAGACTTCCAGTGTTAGCTAGCTCTAGACCATCAGACAGTGCCAAACAAGGTGAGAATTCACAGCTCGGTCCTTGTACTGGAACTGTGAAATGAGTAGAGACTTCCTTGCCCAAGGGATTAGCTAGTTCCAAGGACAAGTGACCTCCATAGAGAAAAACGGCTGTAGAAGGGTAGCGTGAAAGGAGCTTAGGAGCCTGCGAAGAACATGTCGGCCCTGAGAGTAAAACATCTGCAGTCTAGATGTTGATGTCGTAAGAGGTCTATCGGAGGGATGGCCAAGAGTGAAGAAAGCGATAATCAGGTCTGGGCGAGAGAGAAAATCAGGTAGGGGCATTAAAGTCAGGTTCTGGGTGGGACATATGTCTGGCAGGATGGAAGGGAAGTAGGCGACACTTGGTGACTGCTCTGCTTTTCTTGGGAGTATTTGTACAGCCTTTGCCAAATAATAAACCATGATAGAGTTATAATCAGTGTGGGTCCTAGGGCCCCAAGCTCCAGTCCTCGTGTTCACATGGCAGGCGCTTGACCAACTTTGTGTGAATGTTCCCAGGCTTCCTGAGCCTTCGACACAAGGGAGACTGACAACACCGAGACTATGTCTGTTTTCTTCGCTGTGTCCCCACCCCCACCCATGGGGCTTCAGTCCCTTTACACCGTCTGGCCCACGCTCCTATGTCTGGGAATTCCTAGGCTGCATTTCTTCCAGTTCTGTGACCAGTTCAGCTGTGGGAAACAGCACCGATGTCAGCAATCTGCTCTTTTATGGGCCCAATAAAGTTGGTTAGAAAGTTAATTTGAAGAAAAATTAATAACTCAAGTTTTAAGCCACATGTGGCCTTTCTCTTTAGGATACACATCTACCCCAAAAAAGAAAAATATAGATAGGCGTCCATGAGAGCTACACCAGGTCCTCACATTGTCTTTTGGTTCTAGACTATCACCTGGAGAAGGCACATTGTCTTATCCTATGCATGTGTGTGTGTTCCTGTGAGTGCCCGCGTGTTCTTGTGAGTGTGCGCATGTGTGTATAGAGGTCTGAGGTGAATGCTGGGTGTCTTCTTTGTGTCCTTTTCACTTTTTGTGTTGAGGCAGGGTCTCTCACTGGACCTCAATCTCACTGAGTGTCTCAAGTGACTGACCAGCAAACCAGATGCTCTTCCTGTCTCCCCTCTCAGGTGCTGGGAATGCAAGCCTACACCGCCACGCCCAGTTGTTTGTGTGGATGCTGGAGATCCGTGGTGGCTTGAAAGAAAATGGCCCCCACAGGGAGTGGCACTATTAGGAGGTGTGACCTTGTTGGAGGAAGTGTGTCACTGCGGAGGTGGGCTTTGCTGTTTTGCTCAAGCATCTCTCAGTGTGACAGTCAGTTGACTTCCTGTTGCCTGCAAGGTGTAGCACTCTCAGCTCCAGCACCACATCTGCCTGCACACCACCGTGCTCCCCATCATGATGATGATGGACTGAACCTTTGAAGCTATAAGCAAACCCCCTCGATTAAATGTTTTCTTTCTAAGGGTTGCTGTGGTCATGGTGTCTCTTCACAGCAATAGTAAACCCGAATTAAGAGAGTTCATCACATTTGCCTGACAAAAATGTCATCAGCTGAACCATCTCCCTAACCTCCCATCTTTCCTTTTTGGTCTGGCATCTTTTATCCTGTTGGCCTTAGAGTTCACCAGGTGAGGAAAACAATGTTCAAGGAAATGATATTTTGCAGATGAATGGATCAATCAGGAGAGATAAATGTAGAACATTCTGATTGTACAAATGAGGAGATGCTGTCTTAGATAAAGGAGCAGGCATTTCAGTTCTCCCGAGAGACATGTCAGGCTAGGAAAGGAGACAGACCGGGGTGAAGCTGTTGAAGATGCGAGGAAGACACCCCACATGGCCTCTGCAGCTACCCAGGCTTTCCTCTAAGCAACTTCCCGCAGCTGCAGCGTTGTGGAGTCACTACTCTAGCCCTCCTGCTAATTCAGGAGCTCCACGAACTGATGCTTTCAGCTCTGTCTTCCTGGAACCCGGCTCTGCTTCTGATAGAAGGTAGGGGTTCAAAACACAGGGCAACTTGCTCAAAATCTGGAGGCAACACTGGCCAATTGCGAGGCAGAATCCGCAAATGAAACAGCTTGGCTTAAAATGATGGATGTTTGTAGGGAGATGAGTCTCATAAGGGACGGTGATACCCTGCTGGGCTTGAGCCCTTGATGGTTGCTGAACAGTAGTAAGTCAGAAGCCTACGGAAGCAAGCCCTGTTTGACTTGAGACTTAATTTTGAGAGGCCTTTGACAAGAAGCAAGAGAGAAGGAAGTCATGGACTCACTCAGAAGCTGTTATGGGTAGTCAGCTGGAGATAGGGGACGGAGGGGCTGAGGCAGCATTTATGAGAATAAAAGCGATGACCATAGACCAAGAGCAGTCACTTTGAAAGTGTTGTGAAGGGGATTCATTTGTTTGTTGTTCCGTTCTTTCATTCATGGGTCTGTAGGTGCTTTATTTAGCATTGGGTTGTGCAAGGACCCAGGCTAAGTCCCATTCTCTGTTAGCTGTAGGATACAGTCAGAGTGGCTGTGTAACTTATTATAAACTTCAGATCACATCTGCACACGCTCACGTTACAATTTTCTCTGCATGCTTCTTGGAAATGTACTTAACTTCTCAATACCCCCGTCTTCTCATTGGCTAATAACTGGCTGGTCTCCTAGAGTTATTTTGAGAACTGTACCAAGCTAACAAAAGCTGGCTATTGTAGGAGAGAGGTTTGTTCAGCGCCTGCTTGTGTATTGAGTCATGAGAGATTAGGAGACCAAGACAGAAGACCTATTCTCATCCTCCTGCATCCCAAAGACAACTTACGGAAGGATGGCATCAGACATCAGAGTCATGACATCCAGACCTTAAGGGCATCTGGGAAGGTCAGGGGAGATGCCATAAAGGAAATGGTAATTGAACTGGATTCTAAAAGAGGTAGAAATTCAGATGAAAGAGAAAGACAGAGTGTAATGACATACCTTCCATGCGGGGTTCTTATGCAGATAAACTGAGGACCCTGGCCAATACATACACACTAAGCCACGCTTTGGTGGTTTCACTTCCTGACTCCAACTCTCTATTTTGTAGTTTACCCGTAACTTTAGACCAATGAAATGAAGGCATAGCTCCAAACATTATGAAGGAAAAGAGAAATCAAGATCCCTAAGGACCCAGGATTTCAGACGTGGTTGGTGACAGGGGAAGAGGGCAAAGCAAATACCTGCCCAGAGACTGGCGAGGAGAGCTTGGAATGATGGGGCAGACAGGGTTCATGCCACCCATGCTGGGAAACGGAAGACTCAAAGCTTAATTTGGTCAGTTAAATCAAATGTAACAACCCTGGCCCCTCACATGAGAACAGAGCTACCAGTTAACTGGCTCCTGAATGGTGCCCAAGGTGACAGTGGTGGTTGCTGGCTACATTTTGTTTTTCTTATGGCATCTCCATGTGCAGCCTGTAAGTGACCAATTCCATGGGGACAGCAGATCCTAGGGAGGTGGGAGCATTTCCAGCCACAAACCATCCACATTCTAAACACTCTGGATGGTCCCACCTGGGGTTGGAGCTTCACTCTGGAGAACTCCATTGTCATGAAGTACAGCTGCCCACCCCCAGCCCCCAGAGTCAGCCACAGGGAGGAGCTTGGTGAAGCATAAACAAGACAAGACTGCTCTTAGGATTGGTCCTGATGCGACCTGGTGGTACAACTGTCTTCAAAGATAACCTAAAGGATCAGACTTCCAATGCTAAATGATAAATAGACTCGGGTTTTAGGGTAAAGCCCTGTGAGACCATGTGCAATCACACATGCGTTGGGAAGTACGGAGAACACGTGAACACCCTACACAATCCACCTATTCCCTCGCTTGAAATGAAATGTTGCGAGCACACAGTCTTACATATGTCAGGTGACTAGGTCAGTCTCAACTTTTTTCAAGTCCTACTTGCTCTCCTGGGACAACCAACAGTCCAGAGGAGGAAATGGACACAGAGGGCATTTCCTGTTTCCTTTTCATGCCTCTCCTTCTTTGCTTCCTAACTGATGAATTTTCTAAACTCAAAAATTGAGATGGTGAATGGGATCTGGAGAACTGCTCCAGCCAACCGCGCCAATGGATATGTTAAGGCCCAATACCCTTTTGGTTGAGCAGTAGACACAGGGGCTTTGCACGAAGCCTGTGTACTTACGGATGCAAGATACCCTTAATCTAATTTTGGTGGGAGAAATAGGAGCATAAGCCAGCGATTGAAGAAGAATTGGGTTGGAAGAGAAGACAAATTGTAACTAACACGGTGGAGAGCCAGGAAAAGCTGTAGTTTATGGATCCAGGAGAGAATTGTTTGCCTTTTTTATTTTTTATTTTAAATCAGGGTTTGGGCTATGTTCCTATGGTTCTTATTCTAAGAGAGTGTTTTCCTTTTTTGCTAAATATAACCTTCTGGTTGCTCATCACACACCAGTTTGGCATCAGCTAACTACAGAGCAGAACATTCGACCCATGACAGTCACACAAAATAGCCCTACTGTAAAGTCCCCTTCATTGTCACCAAGCCCAGGCACCATTTTTTTGCCCCCCCCCCGACCAGGGGAAGGCACCATCCTGAGCTTAAGCATTCTCTCATGTGTCTTTTTCCCTGTAGGCACCATGCTTCTGTGTGGAGTAATGATGTGGCTCCATCATCCCCCATATTACCAGCCCTGAGAGGACAGTGGCTGTTGCCGAGCCAATTCCGGGTGGTCAGCACGTGTCATACATGTCGTCCCTGTCTTAGGGAGCACGGGAGTCTTCAGTACATAGTCAGTAAAGGAATGCATGTGTGGATCAAGGAACAGTTGATAGGAGAAAGCAAATCCTTCCCAACCCCTGAAGTTGTGAACTAAGCATGGAACAGCAATTCAGCGGGTCATTCAAATACTCCTCCCTTTTCATTATTTTTGCTTCTTTCAGGCCACATGCCTCACTATTCACTCCTTCTACCTCTCCCTTGAGTATTAACATCATCAATAGCAGCCAAACACATGTCAAATGTCCTCACTCCGTAGGTAACGGTATCTCTGTGGGCTGTATGGGAACAGCCCATGCTCTCTGCCATGTAGCATGTGGTTTTATGTAATAGGAACATGTTGGTTGGCAGTGTCTCAACTTGGAAAGCAAAGCCATACCTTGTTGTGGCTTCGAATTCAGATCCATTTTTCTTAAACTTTGAAGGTAACAAGGCCTATAAGCAGAGCCAATCAAAGGGAGCCTGAGTGCTTCACGCTTCACTAGCGGCAGGAAGAATGTCAGTTGCGTTTAGAAAGAGCCTCTGTAATTGCTCTACTGGAGAGCCACATTTGCACAACCCAGTTGTATGGTGTCCGACTGAGCAAGTTAGCAAAATAAAGACAGATGGCAGATTAACTCCTTCCCGCCCACCAGAGGATGGAAACCAACATGGAGGACTCTGAGGAGGCTTTGCTAGATGCGACTCACTGGAGTACTGCATCCTGCATGCAGCAGCCACTCAGGACCTGGGTAAAAGACTACCAAGGATTGCTAGTCCTTGGTTCTTGTCTGGAGAGAGAGAGAGAGAGAGAG
>LOEQ01006018.1:37793-48510 GCA_001685075.1 Bramus lutescens
CCCGGTGTTGGAATCACAAACATGTGCTGTCACGCTGGTTTGGTACGGTCTTTATTACATGGAGTCATGAACTCAGATCCGCATGCTTGTGTTGAAATCACTGCACCAACAGCACTCTCCCCGGGTGTATACAAACCTGTTGACCTCTAAGTTTGAGCACATTATGGAGCAGGGCACTGTGAATAGTGAATAGGAGCAGTAGTGACCGTGACCACTGACATTCAGTTTAAGGTGTCGTCATTTCTGGTTGGTTCTTTCCCTGGGCCATGATTCATTTGAGAACAGGGTTAATATCTGTTGCTCTACTTCTAACCAAACAACAACAATAGACAAACAAAAGACCAAGTTCTGCATAAACATTGAGCTTCCTCTAAGGCCAGACCTTGGATGAGATGAGTGGAAAAGTAAGAGAAGGAGTAAAGAGGACCCCCAGGCCCTTTCCTCCCTTACTTACTAGGTCTTTTAAACATTTGCTTAACTGTGGCCTCTTCTGGACTCCTGTCTTGACCCATCCCTTATCCCTTTGCTGGAGACAAACCAAGTCGTTCCTTTCTCAGTCCTTGGACCTCCTCTAGCCCTGCAATATAGTTATCACTTTATAAGAATTGACTTTTTATATCTCTGTGACCTTTGCTACACTTTCATCTCCATGAAGACCAACAGTGACTTATCTCTGTATACCCGCATCCTGGTGTAAAGCAAACTATCAAGAAATATATGCCAAATGTAGTTGGCTCCCGCAATCCACAATATACCACATGTCATAAATCTACCCAGTCAGGAGAGCCAAGACCTGGGCTCTGCAGGAAAAGCTGGCCTCATGTTCCTATCAGTCTGCCAAGCTTGCAACCCAGATTCCCTCGGAGCCTGTTTGCCTGGCCCAACTGTAAACACCATTCCCGCTCTGACCCAGATCCACTGCCTCTTCTTGTTCCAGCTTAGCAGGGTCTCCAGTCGGGCCTCATCTGTGAAACATGATGTGTGCCTAAGGTAACCCTGGTGAAGAGCCAGGCAAGGCAAGCTGACACTGCCAAGTCCCAGGGTGACATCCAATTCTCCTGGCTGTGCTGCTGGGCTTACTGGAAGGAACAAGAAGAATAAGCCTTTGGATAAGCGCAGGGTTGAGTATCTAAAGCATGGCTCACAGCAAGTCTTGCAAGGATGTAGGTGAAGCCATGGTGCAGAAAGGAGCCTGGGTAAGGAACAAGGAGTCTGTTTCTGATAGCTGCTGCCTCCCTAGCTGTATCCATCCATCTTAGTGGGATGGACAAGACTGGAAGAAATGTTCAAGGAAAGGGAAAAATAGGAATGGGACATATGGATATGGTCTAAACAGATAAGAAGATGCATCTATATAGTATGCATATGCATTCTAAAGATACATACATCTCCCTTGAAGATCCTATTCCTCCTGAGAATGGATTGAATGGTTTATCCCAAATGATATGGCCATGCCTTAATCCCTGGCACCTGTGCATGTGAATTTATTTGTAAACAGTGTCTATGTCCACCGTAATATAATGAAATCAAAGGTAATTTTTTAGAATTTACAATGGATTTTATATGCAGGACAGGTGTCCCTGTAAGAAAATGGCAGAAAGGGATTTTGGACAGACATGCAGAGGCAAGAGGCCATGGGAAGCTAGAACCCAAGAGAAGGGTGGTGCTGGTAGGAGTCACAGCCTGTTTCAATCCCCTGAAGTTGGAAGAGAGGAGGAAAGATGCTCTTCTGGAGTCTTCAGAGGGTGCTGGTCCCACCAGGAGAATACATTGTTGTGTTTGCAGCTGCCATGTTTGTGATACTTTGTCATGGAAGTTCCAGAAAAGTAATGTATCCCTTTGATGAAGAAGTGGATAGTATAATGGACTCCTGAAAAGGTCATCGGAACCTTAGGAAATGAAGGTACTATTACGGGGGTTGTTAGACTAAGAGCCCAGGCCCTAGGAGCCCAACTAAATCAGACTTAACCATCCATCATCAATAGGCTAATGAAAGAGACAAGTAATGGGAAAATCAGAGAAAAGAAAGTGGTCTGGGGAGTTAGTCAGCACTGTGTAAAACCTTTGTCTGGGAGGTACCCCTCTCCTGCTTGCTCCCAGTCTGGCTGGCAGGAGGGGGGGCTTTCCCCCTCTCCAGCATGAGACTCCTAGGGAAATTCCGGTTCCTTAGGGTTGGTCCATTGTTGCAGTACTCTGATAGCAGGAGTAGGGGTGGGAGCAAGTGCCTTTCTTTAGAATCTCTCCATTCTTGCCAGTGCAGTTACCATGAAGATACGAGGAAAGGGGCTCACCTAGAATCCTGTAGATATAACTCTTGTTCTTCCAAAGTTGTCAACAGAACAGGTATTTGCAGAAAAGCTTCTGTTATTCAATTAACTTTACCCCAAAGATATATCTGCCACTTCCTGGAGAAGAAAGCATACTAGAAATGACAAACACAGTGAAACCCACAAGCATTCCCTGTGTGTGATACTGTACCAAGAGGCTCTCCATAGATCCGCTTCCTTCAGAAATAAAGACCCAGAGAGATTGGATAAACCTACACGGAGTGCTTACTGTGGACCAGGCTCTGTTGTAATAATTTTTACAACTAGCTCATTAATCTTTGTAATAGTCTAGGGAGCAGAAATAGTTCACTGATTACAGATGAGAGCATTGAGGTACGCTCAAAGTCACGTAGCCAGGAAAAATTCCGACCTTAATTTCTCCACAGCATTGGGCTAAAGCCGGTGAGCTGCCTTGCTCACTTCATACGCTATACTCAAACAAGAGGCAGAGCGGCATTATGACGGGCGGGGAGCCCAGAAGAATCCTGGCCAGCCGTGACTCTTTTGTTTCAGACTGCCAGGGAGCTCCACCAGCAGGTTTGATTCCTCCACATTGCCTATGCCCTCTTGAGTCAACAGTGGTAGAGGCTTAGCCTCTTGCTTATCAGTCTCACATCTGGATATTGTAGGGCAGCCCAGGTCACCCTCTTCCCTGTCCCCTTCTTCATGCTGTCCCACCTGTGTTTGCTTGGTGTGTTTGCTTGGTTATATAACTGGGTTTATTATGTCAATAAACATTTGCCAAGCGCTTACTGTATGCTTTTCAGTGTGCTTAATCAAACCACACATGGCATCTAATTCAGAATGATAGGTGTCCTTACAGAGTAATAACATGATAGTAGCCTTCTTTTTTAAAGATATCTTTTGTATGCCATTCATTATGTAATCTTACCAACACCTGCTACTCTATGAGAAGACAAGGGGTCATCTGTGGTTTGTATGTGGCACAGACCTTGTAACTTCAAGCCGAAATTTGATACTGAATCTGACAGTGTTGAAAGGTAGCGAACTTTGTAGTGGAGGTAGTTAGGTCTTGGGAACTGCAGCCTCATAGAAAGGCGAGTGCCTGTTTCGAGAGGCTGAGTCAGTTCTCTGGAGACTAGATGAGGTCTTTCTAGAGTGCTTTCACAGGACTTGAGCAAGTTTTGTAAAGCAAGATTACCTCTGGCATGTCTACCCCTTTGTGTATGCTCCTCTGCTATGTCAGTGGCACCATGAGACCCACACCAGAAACCATGCAGACATGGATGCTTGGCTCCCACACTTTGCAGCTCCCTGAACTGTGGGCCAATATGCATACTAATCGCCATTGATTTTCTCTGTCTAGGGTTTTCTCACGAGCTACGCTTGGTATTTCATGTATAGCATGGTTCCGAACATCAGTTGTATCACCAAGAACAATCTGTGGTCTTGGGAAAGTAACTGAGCCTTCCTGTGCCTTAGTTTACCCAATTATAAAACAAGGATGAAAATATCTCTCCCTCGTAGGACTCCAGTGGGACTAGAAAGTGCAAGAACAGAAATTTCCACCCAAGCAGGTGTAGAGTAAGGACACCACACAGAAGACCACAAAAGACGTTGAGTGAGGCATCCAACTCCCTTTTGGGTCTCTGACATTCATTCTTTGGGTCCAGAGAGGTTCTCTTTAGAGATGACTTGCTAGGAAGAGGAACACAAATTTCTTATGGGCTTAGATGTTGGCTGCCACAACACGGGGCTCAGCTTCCAAGAGACTATTCTTTCCAGCAGCCATCAATGAAGCCATGGTGTGCACATCATGGTATCGCCGTGATGCAAGCAGAAGGGAGATGCAAAATGATACATCAGATCAACCCTGAGCAGATGTTGAAAGGAATATTCGACAGAAACTAGTGACAAGTAGATCAAGTCACACTCACTGTTTATTTTCTAATATTTTATTTCTTGATTTTGGTGGTGGTTCTTAGCAAGCTATGGAGTCTGGGTAAAAAAAGAGTTTCATATATATATGTATCTATACATATATATCATAACTGCAAATTGAACAACTAATAAGTAATTTGTGATTCATAAAAACTATTGTTGATGTTTTATCTCAAATTCCAAACATATAAATATATCTCATATAAAATCATATCTATTAGATTATTGGACTTAGATATAGGATTATTGAAGTAAATCAATATTCTGATAAGTATTGAAGTAAATCAATATTCTGATAACATTTCTATATACACTATCAATTATTAATGACTGAAATAATAATAATCTAACATTGAAATTCTTGTTAGTGGATTTGGCATGGATCTTAGTGTTACAAACCTTTGTTAACATGGGCAGATCCTTGGGCTCGGTCTCTGGAATTAATGAGAAGTCTGACAAACACACACACACACACACACACACATTTATTTGCATTTTTGATAATTCCAAGACATTTGACCTTTAAGTAGTTCTTCACGCATTGAAAATGTGCAGAAATAACAGTTTCCAGAGAGTGATGGATATAAAGACAGTTTTTAATCTGCGTGTATCTGTGATTATGTGATATGATGAACACAGATATACCCATGCTTTCGATCAGTAATCTTATTGAATAATAATGTGAGAATTGTTATAGAATTGATCATGGAGTAGAGCTGCTCACGGACATATCATGGAACTCAGTGATTAGATCTGGAATGAATAGAGAGAGAATTAAATTCAGATAAAACTGCATAATTAGGCATAGATATGATGTATATTGAAAACTACATATATTCTGCTAAATGGAAATAATAAGCTGACTCCTAATGACTTATTGCCCATATATTAGTGCATTTCTCAGTTATCATCAGAGAAGCTTCTATTTGCAGTAGAGAGCAATTAACACAGACCCACGTCTGGCCAAGGGTCAGAGAACAAAACCCTATGGAATTCTCAGGCCTAAACGGGATATCTCGACCACACGTTCTCCTCCCAAGGTTCAGGAGCGTGAACAAGAATGCGTGCAAAGACTGTGAGAACCAGAGGATGTGGATGAACACAAGGAGATAGTGTCATATGGACACGACAGGGCCATCACACAAGTGACCTCATAGGGGTCATGACAGCATTCACAGGCCCTATGCAAGTTCAAACCTGATCAAATCCCACCATCTGGGAGGGGAGCCAGACACGAACTAGCTTAGGAGCTGTTGGCAGTTGGTAGCTTCTGGGAAAGGGAGAGTAGGTTTTCTTAACGGGTGTCATCACTAGTAGGTGGACTTCTCCAGCAAACGGGCGCACATCCACCAATATGTGGCATCACAAATAGGAGACCAAACAAAGAAACAAAAACAGATGCCGAGTTGGGTGGGTAGGGGAAGGATGGATCTGGAGGGAGTTTGGGGAGAGGGTAAATTATTAGATGGTTAGTATATAAAACTCTCAAACATACAGTAAAAAGAAACTGCATATGGACTACACACACCCTCCTGAGTTCCAGGCTGCTGGACCGTAGGGCAGTGCCACTGTCTTCTCCATATCACGCTCCTAGCCCCTTCCTTGCTGCTCATTGCTTCCTCCCTCCTGCCAATCCCAGCACACACAGTTTTCATCAGATTTCACTGACTGTGATTTTCTTGTTTGCTCTGAGGTGCTAGGTGTCTAACTCGGGTTTTCGCACATGCCAGGCAAGCACCCCACCACAGGGCTACGTCCCCAGCTAGGTTGGTGGTGATTTCCTTCATTGTCCTGGGGACTCTTCCATCTTTTCCTCCCCAGGAATTATTGCTGGCTTTCCAGTTTCAAGCACCCCTTTTTCCGCGAAGATACACAGTGCTCAGACTTCTCGACTATTACCAGAAGCTTTCTAGAAACCCCTGTCCATCAGTCGCTCAGCATTTCTGTCAGGAGCAGAAAGCAAGGCAAATGCATTGGATTAATGGATGGAAACCTTAGGCAAAGTGAGGTAGTGGTTTCCTGGCCAAGGAAGCTGACATCAGCACAAAGTTAAATGACCCAGTTTGTGTTATGGGTTTGCGGTATTTTTCCTTCTGCTGGCAGGAGGAAGACAATGGATTGGGGGAGACCTTTGTGTGTTTAAATTTCTCAGCTGTTCACCCTAGTTGAGAGTCTACCTCCTGTGCAGGAGCGAGGAAACAGAAGGCTGTAACAAGATCACACCGCGGGAAGGGACTCTGGCAGATCTGCAACAAATCTGCTAGAGTCCCTGTGCTCCTGTGCTTGGAGATCAGGAGCAAATAACAGAGCAAAGGCCAGGGGTGACCATGACACTGTCCTGCCTGCAGCTCGTCAGTGTGATTTACAGCTTCCCTCTGCACTCATGCAGCTGAAGCTTCGGCAAATCAAGCTGATAGTTTATTTGTTTACTTATTTGCTTTTGGGAAGGAGGATGCAGGATCTTATTCCTGTAGCCCATCCAGGCTGGCCGTGAGCTCACACTCCTCCTGTCTGATCCTCCTGATGACTGAAGGATTTTATTTCCTTGTTGTGTTAGAGATCCAGCTCATGGCCTCACACGATCAGCAAGCTCTTCATGGAACTCTATTTCCAGGCTGTGAGTTGTTGTTTCAGAATCCTCTCTCTCTCTCTCTCTCTCTCTCTCTCTCTCTCTCTCTCTCTCTCTGTATGAGAGAGATTATAAATTGTAAGAATCAGGTATCTCCTTCTGCCATCTAAGTCATAGGGCTAGAACCCAGGTCTTGAGGCTTACTGGCAAATGTTATCTGCTGAGCAGTCTGGTTCACCCAATGCTGGCATTTTAAACTGTTCACAGTATCAAAAAGAGAGGCATGCAAAGCCAACAAAGAAGACATTGAATATTACTGGAAATCCCCCTTTCTCCCTCCAAACATTGCTTTGTTGAAAGTGACACATTTACTTCTTAGGGGAAATACATATTTTGAGATTTAGGAAATTACACCATCATTTCTTCAACGAAACACGTAGTTCAGTGTGCTCAATCTGGTGAAAGGGATTGTGGCATTGGCTTCATCCCTTCCCTGCCTCACCAGACAATCAGGAGACAAGGACCATTGGCCATGGCCTCACTCTCCAGCTCTTCTCATTGGCTGACTCACCGTTCACCTCATCTCCTTAGCAGAATGACTTCAACTGTGGAATCTGACAGTTGCAACATCTAATTTGCCTCAAAACAACAACAACAACAACAAACCTATTTCTTGCTTCTGGGGAGTTCCACTCTGCCTTCCTTAGTTGGGTGTTGGATCTCACCACAACTTTAATTACTAGTCTTCTGCAGGCAACCAGGGATGTGGTCTCCTAAACCATGACTCCATCCATTCGGTGATGAATGAACAATTCAGCTCTTCACAGCCAACTCCCCCAAACAAGCATCAAACCTCAGAGCATGAGTAAAACATGGTGTGTCTCTTCTGCTTTGCTCTGTATGCGATATTGTCCATTCATCTGAAGCCTGAGTAAAACTTTCTCTGATGCCTTCTTCTGACTCACAAGGCTTTTGCTTAATCTCCTATAGACAGACTGTATTTGTGGAAGAGGCATCATCAGGGTTGCTTAGCAACAAAATATGGTTTATTAGGAACAAGTTTCTGTGTCTTTGGATTAATTGACTTACTAGCTGAATTACAACACAAGATTTTCTTTTTATGCTCGCTGAAGGACTGGGAAGGGAAGGAGGCAGGACTTGCTGACAGTAAAGACAAGACACTTATAAGCAACCAGGGGACCATGTTCCTTCTGTCACAAATTCTTCTCTAATTAGGAAACCTGAGGCTCAGTTTGACTATGTATCCTTTGCCCTGAAAGGTTTCACGATGTTCTCCATTAGGACACAGGAAATGCTTAGAGAGAGGAGGAGAGATGGCCCAGTCAAGTAAAATACTTGCTGCCCAAGCACAAAGATTGAGTTTCATCCCCAGTACTCATGCAAAAGCTGGGCATAGCAGCACATGCCTGTAATCACAGCACTAGGGAGGCAGAGACAGGAGGATCCCTGGGGCTTACTGGTCAACTAACCTAAGCAAATGGGTGAGTTCCAGGTTCAGTGAGAAACCATCGCTCAAAAAATGATAAGGAGACTCAACTTAGAAAGACACATGATGTTGACGTCTGGCCTCCACATTCAAGCACATGCACAAGCATCCCCACACGTGAACACATACTATGTGTATACACATATAATAAAGGATGTGGACTTGAATTATTAGCTAGGGACTTGACATCTCATAGGATCTAATCAACTCAGGAAGATGTGCATTTACGTTATTACCTAGCAACTCAAGATATCATAGATTACATGGTCACTTAGTTAAAGCATCTAGACTAGTGTTTATGCTTGTGGGATTATGAAGACAAAGAGCAGAGCGACCTTTAAGGGGGAAGGGACAGCCAATTGACACTTGCTAAATGATTATTATGTGGTAGTCACTGTTTCAAAGCATTTTTGCACACAAAAATAAATGATTGCTTTCATTACCCATGAAGATGAGATGCCAAGACACATTATTCAGAAATAATGCTATCTAAAAATAGCAGGGATTGGATTGTATCTTGGCATCTAACACATCCAATCTACTATAGTAACTAGGTTCTCAGTCCCACATGGCCATGGGTATTAGGAAATTATGGCCCCGAGAATACCCTTTTGTAAAAGGAGAAAGCTTATCTACAATTTGTAATGAGAAATTTCTGGGTTTTAAATTGGTGCCGAGAGAAAAACTTTTAAAAAAGAATCCAACAATCACATGTGGGTGGAGTAAAGTGGAGATGGCTTTCTTCCGGACCCAAGTCATTAAGCCATTGTTTGTAACTTGTGACTTGCTTCACATGGAGTAAACCTGGACAAAGGATGTGAAAGTGTAAATAGGAACACACATCAGGTCCACTTTGGGAAATGGCATTTGAGGAAACTTTATAATGTTGGGTTCTAGGCTTTGCCAATTTTATCAAAAGCCTAAAGATAATGCATAGCAGCATCAATACTTGAAAAGTCAAGCCAGAATACCACAGCCATAAAGATTTTCATCCAGCTATAGTGTAGTAGGTGGTCAGTGGGCCACCTGTGAGCTGTGATGCTGAACCTCTCAGTCCTCCGTGGACCAAGGAGTATGTTGGCTTAAGCAGCATCTTCCTATGGATGGTTAAACTCATGTGGTCTATTTTTATGAAATAGGGATTGTTGTGACTTACTTTAATACTTCTTCCTTTTATTCTTCAGCAATGGTGGCTTTAACTTCATTTAGTGTGTGTGTGTGTGTGTGTGTGTGTGCATTTGTGAGCATGGTGTGACACAAACACAAATGTGGAGGTCAGAGGACAAGCTGTGGGAGTCAGTTTCCTCCTTCCGTCACATGGCTGGTAGGAATGAAACTTAGGTCACCCGGTTTGGTGGCATCCATGTCTTTACATGAGTCCTTTGATAGAAAGGCTATTTTTGTTCTGTGATCGCCTGGCTTTCCTATCTTACTCACGGGCCTTTTCCTCAAAGACAAATTGCTTCATTCCATTTCAATTATCTTCCTGATTTCTAATTCCAAACTCAATGCTATTTTGGTTTCCATTCATGTACTCCATGATTTATTATTTGTGTGGAAGGGTCTTATGGAAAGGGGCATGAAACCTACTTGGGTGACCCAACTTACCTGCCTGCCTAGGAAATTCTAATTATAGCATCTAAAGTTCTGTTTCCCAGTAATCTCAGGGCTAGGTCAGACTAGTATGGTTGTCACAAAAGGTCTAGTGTAGGCAAGGAAAATTGTTATGCGCCAAATGAAAAACTTCCCTTCACAAGGGTAGGTTACATAGGGGATGATAGAACAGGAGAGACCTTTGGCTTCATGTGTCTAGGTAAATATGAAGGCAAGAAAGGGGAAGGTTACTAGATAAAATTATCTGGATGCTTTTATTAGCTAAATGTGAGATAATCTGGGGAAAAGCATTAAGTGGCTGCAGGAGGCAGCAGGGAGGGTGGAACCTGTCACTCCAAAAAATCCCAGCTCCATTTCGAGCATATTCCTCCAGCAAAGCTTGACCACAGCTTCTACTATGTACATCTATACTTTGCATAACTTATACTTGCAATCTGTCATTCCTGGGAGGCTGAAAATTAATACAAACAATACAGAGTTAATTATATATTTGTTTCTCAAGACTAAGGACTGAATTCCAAAATTATAATTCACCAAGTGGTGACACTGTGATCACTTGAGACTCCTGTTCCATCACAGCCCTTCTTTAATAACCACACTTTCATCATCTGTCTGCCATTATCCTGTTCTCCACCCCTACATCCTGAGCAACACAGTTAGCTTAAATAACAGTGGGGAAAATGTGGTTATGATTGAGGGGAATCTGTACCAGTCAGGGTTCTTCTGACAAAGAGAATCAATAGGATAAATCCATCCATCCATCCATCCATCCATCCATCCATCCATCCATCCATCCAT
>LOEQ01006018.1:48549-80645 GCA_001685075.1 Bramus lutescens
TCATCTATCTACCTACATATCTATCATCTATCCATATTTATGTATCATCTCCTATCTATTGTTTATTTATAATCCATCTCCCTAATTATCTGTCCCTATAACATCTATCTGCCTGCCACTTAGTTGGTTAATCAACTGATTGGTACCTGAGTATATAGACATACAAGGGCTTCATTCTGGGAATTGACTCATCTCACTGTGAAGATTAAAATTCCCACTCATCTTTAAGCTAGAGAGCCAGGGAAGCTGGTGGTGTCATTCATTCTAAAGCCAAAGGCTGAGTATCTAGGTGGTGGGGGTGCCTCTGGTACATTTGCTAGAGGCAGAGAATCTAGGGGATTTCAGGTATGTGTGGTGGAGGCTGAGGATCTGAGCTGCCTCTGGTGCATGTGCTGAAGTCCACAGGTCTGAGAAGTATGATATTCAGAAGAAAACGGTTGTGTAAACTCCAGAAGGGAGGAATTTGAACTGTTGCCCTAGAAAACTCACTCTTCAGATACTGATAGACTGTAAGGGAACATGAGGACAGGGCGAGTGAAGCTAAGCAGATGCCCCTGGACGAGTACCTGGCCCCTCCTGCCTCTGGCTCTCCATCTTCAAAGGAAAGGGCTGAGACTATGCGAGCCTAAAGATTCTGCATGAGTTGAAGAATCCCAGACCTTTCTAGGGATTGGACAGGAAGAGAAACAGTTACAGGATCAACGTTGCAGGTCTCTGGGATAGAAAGCCTAGGAATTGGCCAGAGGTCACCACACAATATAGGCTTATGATTCAGATGGACTTAAGCCTAGAGCATTAAGAATCAAATGCTGTTCCCAAGGTTTTCCACAAAGGAGTCTTCCTTCTCACACCAGAAACCAATTCACCATACGCCTTTATAATTCTAAAACACGGTCACATAGAATGAGCCTGGAGACTGGGAAGTGTGTTATTATGTGTCTGCTGGAGCCTCACACAGTGCGGGGCGGGGTGGGGGGGCGGCAGAAAGCACAGTTTTGATTGGTGGGACGGTTCCGAGTTTCTAAGAAGGTAAGGTCATCGAGTGGAATCTCCGGTTCTGTCTTCGTGAATCGCCACAATTTCTCTCTTTAAAATTATCATTACTTTTAGAATTCCATGCATGAGTACTATGTTTAGGTTGTTTCTACCCATACTTCCTCCCCCCAGCTCCTTCTGTGTCCTCCCTCTCACAATGATGTAATTGTGTGCGCGTGCGCGCACGCCACAATGGAAACCGTTTAGTCCATTCAGTGATGCCCATTTGTGCATGTGGTTAAGGCTGGCCAATCAGAATTAGGCAATCTGTCAGGGGCTCATCCCTGGAAAGACCGGTTACCCTCTCTCAGCAGCCATTCATTGCTTACAGTCTTTATCTAGGGTTGGAGCTTCCATTAGATTTCCCTCATCCACACCGGCAAGTCAACTGGTGACATTTGCTAATCTTGTTTAGGCAGCCACATCGAATACACCTTCTCAGTAGGGTCTTATCACTGAGCAGCGATGCCAGACATGGAAGGCCTGGATTGGGAGGATTAGCAACCCATCATGGGCTCATTCTGCAGAGCTGTTGCTGTGGTTTGCCTGCGGTAGAGAACCTCCCTTGGCACCAAGAAACTGTCACTATAGATTAGAGATAACCTGCTCAGTTTGTGTGCTGATTCCCCTATGGCTGGATCCTAATCTTGCTTCTTCCTGAAGATTCCAATGCCAAGCTTTGGTGTTCTGTGGGGCTGGGATGGGAACAGTCACCGTGTCAATGAAAGTAGCATACACTGCCAGATGAAGCTGGATGCCATTGTACTGTATTTTATTGCTGGCTAGTTTTTTCTACCTGGATGTTATTATTCCCAAAATAAACCTGTTATATAATATAGCCTTAGTGATATGGATGAAGTTTCATTGCTTGTGGCATAGTCACATTAAGAGAAGGCCAACTACTGTTGAAGGACATGCTGGACCAATTTCTTTGATCTTTTCAGTATTGTAACTAAGGGACCAAACTCTGAACTCATTTTAACATGCTGCCTTGGCCATTCTCTGTCACTAGGGAGCCTATGGGATCTCTCGGAAGCATCTGCTCCTGGGAGTCAAGGAACTCAGAGTAGATGGGCACAGTCTTTGGATCACTCTGACTTGACAAATCATTTCATAACTTGAGAGAACTGGTGGAAGGAATACCACCTTCCTGACATTCCTGCTCAGTCTCCAAGGACCTTGTGGGCTCTACTTTTGTGTGTCCCACCAAGACTAAGATCAAAAGATCATCCACTATTTTGTCTCATAGCTCTTCCTTCAAGTAAAACTCATCACTGGAGGTGCTGTTGACTAAAAAGTGAGAGAAGGTTTAGGGACACTAACAGTGTATTCCATGCTCTCTGCCCTCCCCACTGTGACAGCCACATCACTCCCTCCTGGGCAGGAAGAATCAGCACACAGTAATCACTTGTAGATGCTCCCTTTGACTGTGGGATGACGTGAGCCTCCAGCACAAGGGCATTGCTTCTTTAGGGAAGGGATTTCATTCATTTTTGCCTCTGGTTAGCTATTGCCATGAGTTCGAAGGTGGTCATTACGTTTGGAATGCTCTGGATCCACTCTGCTCTTGGAACCTGGCCTTAGGTTGGCCCTGAATGAAGAGCAAGACCTTCCCAAGACTTCTGTCAGTACTCTCCAGATGAATACTACACATGAGAGGGTCAGGGTATGGGGTCCTGTGCCCACTCTGTCATCCTGGACTCCAGCCACAGTGGTTTCATAACAGAAGAAAGCCAAACTGTGATCACGTTGCTAGGCTGTGGCTATTTATTTTTATAAATGAGCCCGTGCCGAATTTAGAGCACTGCTTTTGCTTTTGCTTTCTCCTTTCCAGCATCATCTGGCTGTCTGGCACTGTCAAAGAATTGCGTTTCTGACCCAACAAGAGCGTGTGGGTGGATTGGGGGCAGGGAAGGGGTTGGCGGAAGACTGATGCCAGTCAGGCTGCTGCACTCCACAGCGAGAGAGAGACACGAGGCTGTGCCACTAGTTTCTGTTCTGCTTCTGCCTGTGAGTCTCATTTGTGACACCTACTTTCTTGCTTGGAATAGCAGGAAAAGCAACCCTGGCGCTCATGTCTCTCTTGATGAGCTATACACCAGCATAGAGCAGAACAGAAGGCCGTGCAGAAGGGGGTCCAAGTCAGGAGCCAGAACAGGTGATAGCAATGCTCTCTGTTCTTTGGAGGCGGATATTTTAATAGGGTCTGTTTACTGCGGCTATTTGGGTATGCAAGTATTTGGACTTGGGCCCAGCATTTAGGGGATGAATGTCCAGTTTTTTCTTAAGTGAATGAATAAAACGGAGAGTTTGCACTCCATCTGTGGCCTTCCCTGAAGCCTGATCTTCAATAGTTGTCCACCCTGTGTTCAGGCATCAATGGTGTATGGTTCAGGGCCAGGTGAGGAAACAGGGTGGTAGAATTTCAAGTCAAAGAATATCAAGAACCAGATGAAGGTTAAGATGATGTAAGCACAGAGACTAATGTGGCTGTTGGAATTAGAGCATATCAGGCCCATGGGAGAACTGGAGCCTGTGAAGTAAAAGAAACAGAACCAATCAAATCTGCAGATTAGAGATGGCAAGAGAGGCAAGAAAATAGTTGCATAAGAGGCAATGAATGTGTGTGTTTTGGCTTCACTTGTTCTAAGTTCGCTGCGTCGAAACATCCCATCACAAAAGCTTTCTAGAATTAAGCAAGTAAATAAATCACTCAGGATTCAGAAGATCTGTTTCTGGCTCTTCCAGTGGGTCTGACTCAGAAATATTTCACTTTAGGGCTTATTAGTAGAGCCTCAGTTTCCCCATAAAATTGCCCTTCCCGTTTTCCAACCTTTTGTTCTCCTTCCAAGTGACATGGCAAGGGATGAGTCAGCAACTTGTCACCCACCCTGGGCCACCCGGAGAAAGATGCTTGCATGAACTGTGGGCATTGGAGCAGATGAATCCTCTCTGACTCAAAGATTGCACAGTTGAGCCGGGGCAGCCATGCCTGCCTTGTGATTCATGTAGTGTTGCCTTTGGCCGGAGTGGGAGTGTGCCCTACGAGTTTGCTCTAGCAACTCTGGAGCCTAAGCATCTTTAAGCAAGAGCCATGGATGGAGAGACGAAGGAACGTGGTATTTCAAAGTGTGATCTGGGGTTTTACCATACAAGGAACAGTGGCAGCATGGTGCGGACAATTATTGATGTCCTTGTCTAGGGAAGAAACTCTAATTATTCTGCTGTTGGTAAAACTTGATGCCAAAGTCTCCTGGAAGCAGTTCAGTGCAATTAAAGATGGGGCTAAAAGAATATTTTCTTTCGCCAATCTCTGAACTTTCTACACTAGTTCACAAATTGAGAGCTTTTGCCTTGGAAGAAGAAGCCCTACTGACTTAGGATGAATCCTTCAAAATTCAAGCAAGCTGAGAGCAAGCTGAGGCCTAGGCCTCCAAAAGCCCACCATGGCCCACACTGGGCAGGGACCATCTTCTCAGTCCTGGAATGGTGTCAAAGACCCACCCCACTTGAGACTTCCATGCATCCCTATTTTTAAGAACCAAAGTGCCACCTCCCCTGGTACATTTAATCTCTGTTCCTGGCACTGATCCCTTTCTTTGTTGTCTCCATGTCCTTGCCTTTTGAAGTTCTTCTGGATTCTTTCCTCGGGCATCCTGTTTGGATGCCCCTCCCCTTGTGTTGACGTATGGGAGCCAAGAACAGCCTTGTTCCAGCAGGAGGCTAGCTCTGGGCTCAGAAGAGAGAGTGGGTACTGGTTTTTCTCCCTGACTGTTCTTTGGGTTTAGGTAGTGATTTATTCTGAGAACAGTTTGGCATCTCCCTCAAGCCTCTCCCCTACCAAAAATGTCTTTGTGTCCAAGGGAGTCACTTTGTCTTTATTGTATGTAAGTAGGTGAAGATGGAGCTTTTTCTTCTGCGTCTGTGCAGAAAGGGCTAGGCATCCCCAAGGACTTCGGCTGGGCTCACAGTGAACATACCAGTGGGTGTTGTTATCATTGTGATAATCTTGAGCATCATCTCCAGTGTCTGATTGTTCCCTAGACCTTGAGTCTGCTCCAGATCAGGCAGTTTCTGAACCCTTGGGCACTGTCCCCCACCCCCTTGAGCCCTCCCTAGTCAGAAGCGAGCATGCCAAGTTTATCTGGAGAGGGATGACCAACCACTTGCATCTCTGAAGCCATCAACAACATATGCTAACCATACAGCTGTCGCCCTTGTCATGCCCTATTAATATTTCAGGGAAGTTGCGTTGCTCCCGTCACTGCTGTGTATAGGAAGTTTAGAAACTGCAGCCTGACTGAGAGCAAATAGAGATTAGCATGGCTCGCACACCCCAGGAAGGGGGAATGCCTGTTCTATTGAGCAAATGGATTACCTGTGTGCTTCAGGAGTGACCGGGCCCCTACACTCAGTCTGTCTAGACCCGTGTTAACAAAGCGCTAGCGTCTCAAACCAGAAGATGTTCTGTATACAAAATAATGGACAGGGTATCCCAGCGTCACCCAAAACCAAGGACCAGTGTAGGAGGGAAAGGGAAGTATTGAAGAGTGACCAGAAAGATGGTGTCTTATGTCCTGAAACTAACGCCTGAGACCATGGCTGGCAGCAGAAGGCTCTGGGAGGAACATTCCTTGAGGATGTGGTACGTCTGGGCACACAATTAGGTTCCTTTTGGTCTTTGTGGAGAAAAACTAAATTTCTAGAAGGTTCATTAGCTTTCTTAGCAACAACTAAGCAAACTACTGTAAGCTTGAGACAAGACACTGCTATTTCCTGAATTCTGCTGCATGATTTACCATGATCCTTGGTTACTTGTGACTTGGGCTTATGCTTTAGCAGCCACTGCAAGCCCTGGCGCTTCCAGCTGGGCAGAGCAGGGGGCTGGTAAGGCCTTACAATGGCGTGGTTAGGCAATGGGAAGCTGTTTTTATTTGTTCCTGTGGCAAGGCAGTCATCTTGCCCAGTAGGGCTGACATTACCTCTATATGTGTGTGGGGGGGGTGGNCTGTAACTGGGGGAGAGATGTGTCTGGGTAGTGCAGATGCACCTGTGCTCACAGGAAGGAGGAGCTGTCATAGCCATGATGGCTGTGACAGGTTGGGTGGGGCAGATCCATCTGAATGTCATGACCAGCTTCATGGACACTAGCCGGCACGCTCTGGCCTGCATAGGAGTTTGCCAATCCCCTTTAACACAGGATTTACCCAGAGTTAATGAAGTACCACTGAGGGGTGGCAGACGAAATGTATTAAGCTTCCTTCAGGGTCAGTACCCTAAAGGTGGATTTGGCTAGATTTTTCAGAGGGTCTCCTGGGAGTGAGTCTCAGCTGCTTTCCTCGACATGCCGTTTCTCAGATTTGCCACCTTCTCTCTTGCTTTCCTTTTTCCGTGCTGTATTTCTTGAGATCATGCCCTAAAAAGTGCAGCCCCCCTATCCTATTTTAAAATCAAAACTAAGAGATTGGCCTAATCTGTGTTTTCCTGAGTGCTTCATGAAGTCATGCAGCCTTGTAGCCCAACCTTTGGGCTCTCACTGGCATTGGGCGGGTCTGAGGCTCTAAATGTCTCTGATTGATAGTGGGAGGAACCTCCGGAGCCGAGGAAGGCAGAGGCAGGACTCACTGGGGTGGGATGAAGCTCTGGTGTTGCTGTCAGGTCTTCTGGCTCCCAGCAACCTGCAGATTGGACTTGTAACAGCAGACACCGAATGAGAACTTGGGTTTCTAGCCTTTGGTAACCTGCCTCCCACAAACCAAAAGGCACCCTCCCCCTCCCCTTCCTCCCTCTCTTGTTCTTGGCATTTTAAGCACAGTGAGTATTCAGCTGATTTTGCCCTTCCGACACCTCCCTCTTGTCCTGGCCTCTGGTCCCTCTAGATGTGAGAGTCCCAGTAGTGTGCTCCACCCAGAGGTGGGGCTTCCTCTCTGGCCACACTTGTCTAGACTTGACTTGAGAGTGAGCACTTCTGCTGCTGGTCTTCCTCCTCGGCTCCAGTGCCTGCAGTGATCAATCAGTTCACCACCGTGGGGCAGGGCCGCTGGGGAGCTGGGGTGCTGGGGAGCTGGGTTGAGGTTTTCCTGCACTTGCTGTGCTGCTGTTTGTCCCATCCAGTTCTCTGCCAGACAGCGTGCAAGAAGCCAGGCCTCCCTTCTTGGTCCTACAGTGGGACCTGGCCAAAGCTGAAGGTCTTGTGAGTTTTTCCTCTTTAAAAGCAACACTATCTCTCTGTTGGTCCTTTCTTGATTACGGCCCAGGCCTGAGATGCTGGTGCAGCTCCTTGACTTCAGAAGGTCTGGCGTGGAGTGCAGCAGTCAACACTGGAGGAACACAGGCCAGATATGCCCACACCGGAGACTGAGTTCCAGCCAGCCAGGGAGCTCAGGGGACGCCAAGCCTGCTAGAGCCAGAGTGGCAGATGTTGAACGGTGCCTGGAACTGTTTTGAGGGAAAGAAAAGTCCAACAGGAGGAAGAGGAAGGGGGAGGAAGCAAGCAGGGGGTGGAGATGTGATAAAGGAGAAGACACACACAGGTGGATAATTACACAGAGGAGTGGCCTCCGGCCACCTGAAAGTCTCTGAGAGGCACCAAAGCCATTTGCCACCCATCCCTTTGAACTGGAGACAGAACTGGCAGATGGATGTGCTGTCTGAAGTACCATGTGCGAACTGGGACCATTTCTTTGGGGATGTGTGGGTGATGCTGTGAGGGTTCCTGACTGAGGGATGGGGAGGGACCTTTCATCTTTGAAGCACTTACCCGGTTCCTAGGCTTTGTCTTCTATCTTGCACTAGCTCTGGGTGTAGGGGGGCTTTTATTTCTTTGAGAAGATCCAGTACAAGAGAACTTCACTGGATGCACGGGGGCACAGATGTTCAAAGTCCCACAGAAAGCCCTTAAAGCACCGCAGTTCTTGCCTGAGAGGGGGAGGGGATTCACTTTTATGATGAATTTTAATTTGTTTATGTCACTTTTAAGCCACGCACTGGTACAGAGAGCCCCGGGGGTTGGGAGAGATCATCAAAGAATATAAATAGTCAAGGTTAGAGTTGCAGAAGAATTTAGGGAGATTGCCAGTCAGAGCTGTGTGGGAAGACCAACCACCCCAGGCCCAGGCCCAAGGATTGGAGGGGCCGGAGGCTTGGCGCACTTCCAAGTGTTTGTCCCTCAATGCACCAGGCCAGAAAGGGCTCTAGTGTTTTTATAACACACAACATTCCACAGCAAGATGCTCAGGGGATCAAGAGGTTTGAAAAAGCTTGAAGCAGAGGCAATAAATGGTCACATGTCCCCGGATCCTGTGCTTCTCTGCCCTGTGGCTCCCTGGGGATGCGCTTGTAGCGTCTGTGTTTCCTTCACACAGAGAAAAGGTACTTGGTACCCAATAGATTATCAGCTTAGCCATCACTTCTGTCGGCCTCCTTCTGACACTTCTCCATCCCGATTGGAGATGATAATTATTGTCTAATTGAACAGACGTGTTGCTTAGATAGCAGCAATGAAAAGCTGCAGCCTGTTGCTTGTTGTGAACGCTGATGTGAGCTGCATTATGCCTCGGTTGTACACAAGTCCATTCTGAAGATCAAGTCTGGCCGCATCTCTTGCCGTCCCCCAGTGCTAGCCCGGCCACATCTAATGCCATCCCCCAGTGCAAGCCTGGCCACATCTAATGCCATCCCCAGTGCAAGCCTGACCACATCCTATGCCATCCCCAGTGCAAGCCTGACTACATCCCCCAGTGCAAGCCTGACCACATCCCATGCCATCCCCAGTGCAAGCCTGACCGCATCCCATGCCATCCCCAGTGCAAGCCTGACCACATCCCATGCCATCCCCCAGTGACAGAGCCTTTGGAGGCTTGGGAAGGAGGGGGGTTTCACAGCATGTTCTTTGCTTTTCTCCTGGCCCAACAGCTGCCTCTGCCTCTGAAATGGTCTAATCAATCTTCCCCCAAATAGAGACTTGCACTGGGGTCCCCAAATATCTAACAGCACTTCTCAGCAGTGCATGGAAGATGACGACAGGAAGGAATAAGTGGACTGAAGGCTCCAGCACTAGACAAGGGTTAGAAGCAGCCATTGAGCCCAGATGTTATTGCCTCCCTCTCAAAGCACGGACTTGAGTGCGGGATGACTGTCCTAAGCCATAGACACAACTGCACAATGCTCACTGTGTATCCCTTGCTTGGTACTACATGCTATGTCAGCTTTGAGAGGCTCAATTCCTGCAACTTGAGGATGGATCCCAGGTTTGTGTGCAAGATGCAGAACATGCATGGAGCTATGGGGTGGGTATAGGGTACAGTCCCGAGAGCCAGTTTCAGATGGTAGCCAATGGGGAGCCTGTGACTACACTATTTCAGTGCGAGCCAGAGGTCAGGTTTGGAGGTACAATTCTCCACTGGCTACTGGCTCACTTATCCAGCTGTTTTTGCTTTGGTCTTACTACCAAACCAATTGCATACAGATTTTAATTTGTATTGCATTGTATTGATTTATACAATATCCCTCCTGTGGGGTATGTGTGTGTGTGTGCGTGTGTGTGTGGTGGGGGGGGAAGGATAAAGAAGGGAGGGAGAGATTTTTAAAGCAAAAGGCCTCTGTGCACAGTTCTAAGAAGCTCACACTGATGAGGAGGATTAAAGTGCTAATATATAAAGGTATGAGCACTGGAAAGCATCCGGAGACTGAGGGACTCAGCCTGAGGAAGTGAGACCAGACCTGAGCTGTGTCTGGAAGGGTTGGTAAGATTTGGAGTGTTTGCTGAATGTGTTTCTGCCTTGGGACTGGAAGGACACTGAGCAAAGTGTAAAATGGTTTTATCTCTTCAAACACACAAACAAACACATACAGAGAGAGACATAGGGAGGGGCTGAGAGAGGTGGGGTGAGTACTTTGAGGTTCTGAGAGGCCAGTAAAACTTAGGATTTTACATCCAAGGGCTTAGGTGAAGAGAAGGTGTGAAGAGTCAGCAGGGGAGCCTTGGTGGAGCTGGGGAAGATTCCAGAGGCTTGTTCCCTGTTCCTCTGAGTTCTCTCTCTTGGGTGAGTTTTATGTTCTACTATTAAACTTAATTCTTTGTGCCTCTTATTCTTAAAGCCTTTTTGTGTGTGTTTCTTGTCTTTTGGGCTCTGAGCTCCATCCTGTTTGGGATGTCAGGCTGTATAACCTCCATGTCCTTGGTTGGGGATGAGGGTCACCAGGCTGAGTTCAGCTGGTGGAAGTTTTGCATTACAGACTGGAGACAACCTGAAGTCCCTCTTTGCTACACTAATGTTTTCCATTTTCGAGTTGCTAGACTCTCACCCAAAGCTGGAATGGGTTGATTGAGGATATGAACCTCTCCCTACTTTCTCTGTCAAAGGGATTAAAAACCCAGGGGTTGAGGGTGAGCCTCCTTATGAACCTCAGATTTGTTAAATGCCTTCTGTTGCACATCTCGTACCTGTTCCAAGCTGTGTTCACGAAGGTCTGAGTGTGAGCAAACATCCCTTCCAGCCCCTTCTGCTCACAACAGCTCCTGACTCCATGGTACTGCAGATAAACGTCTCTTCGGCAACCTGCAAGGCCTGATGCACACAAGTCCTCTGGCCTCTCAGCCACCCTCAGAGGGACACAGACAAGAAAAGGGTTTGTCTCTGGAATGCTTTTTAGCTAATAAATCCCCAGACACCCTGAGGAAGATGGTAAATGCATTTTCTGAAGCCAAGCAAGCCTACATTTCTCTGAGAATGTTTCTCATTCCTTAAAGATGATATATTCTGGATAAAAAGCATCACAGGATCGAGTATGCACCTTCTGCGGCTGGGTTCTCTGAGATGTCAAATTGTATAGCTTCTCATGTCCTTGGGTGGGGCAGCAGTTACCGTACTGGCAACTAGAGAGTCATAGGGACCAAGACTTGTCTCTGTGGTAGTTAGCTTTCTTCATCTAGACACAAACTAGAGTCATCCGGGAAAAGGACTCTCCATTGAGGAATTGTCTCCATCAGATTGGCCTGTGGCCATGTCTTTGTGGCATTTTTTTTCTTCCTTCCTTCCCTTCTTACTGGTCTAGAACTCACCAAGTTGAGTAGGCTAGCTTCAAGCTTATAGAATTGGGTCTGCCCCTGTCTCTCTCCTAAGTGTTGGCATTAAAGGTGTGCACCACCATGCCTGGCTCATTTTCTTAATTGCCAGTTCATGTAGAAGGTCCCAGCCTACTGTGAACAGTACCATCTCTAGGCAGGTAGGTCTGGGCTGCATAAATAAAGTAGCTGAGCAAAACCAGAGGAACTAAGCCAGTAAGCGGTGTCCTCCATGGTCTCTGCTTCAGTTCCCACCTCCAGGTTTTTGCCTAGAGTGCCTGCCGTGACTTCCCCGGATGATGCACTCAGATCTTTAAGGTGAAATAAACCCTTTCCTCCTTACGTTGTTATTGGTTATTGCCTTTTTATCACAGCCACAGAAAACAAAGCAGATTGGCCTCTGAGTTTGTAAAGCTTACACTCTATAGCAGGTTGATAGAACCAGATTAGTTCCTGTAGAAGTGAAAACCAGAGATCAGCCTCCCCCCTACCCATATGCAGATTTCAAAAGAAAACAAAAGCGAAGCAGAGCTTAAGTGGCTATGAAGTCATATATTTTCTGGTTGCCAACTCCTGGATGAGTTTGTTGAGGTCGTCTTAGTTGGTGCTGTAAGTATGGGCTTTGTCTGCCTGCTAGCGTTTTAGATAGCAGGAACACCGATGACAGCATGAAAAGTGGAGTTCACAGTGGGTCCCTTTGTCACTCAGGGTCTCCTAGATAGAATCAAGAGGTGGCAGATATCTATAGCAATGTCTGTCTGTATCTACTATCTACTATGTCTATCTATATCTATATAAATGCATAAACCAAAAGACAGACACGTCTATCTATATCTATATATTGATATCATTACATGTATAGATATAGATATTTTGAGAAAGATGAGAGGTTTATTTCAAGAAGTTAGCTTGACTGACTGTGGGGGTGGCTAGCAAGTCTGAAATGAGGAAAGCTGGCTGTAGAGTCTGAAGCTGGAGCTGGAGCCACGTGACTTTGCTTCCCTTCCCCGTGGACACCTCAGGTTGCTCCTGAAGCATTTGTTTCACTGGCTGAATGAGGCCCACCCAGGTATCTGAGGCTAATCTCGCTTCAAGTCCAGCAATAAGCGATGCCTCCAAAGTGAAAGCTAAACGAGCATTCGGTAGAATAAGCAACCACAGCTCCCGAAGCTGACACAAAACTCACAACCACAGACCCTGACAAAGGTGTAGCTGTGAGCCTGGTGGTTCAGTCTGGACTAGGAACCCTGGGATGTGGGCACTCCAAGGCAATCTAGTGATCACTAAGTTCAGTCTTCTCCATGTACAAAGAGGGACCTGAAGGGCTCAGTTTGTGGTCGCAGCCCTGTGATATATTCTTACGTGAGCAACTGAAAAGGAATTTGATAGAGATATGGGGCCTAGATTCTTTATTGATCAGGGACTAATGATCAAACAGATTGCAGTAGGTGTATAGTTTTTAAATTAAATCCCATATATATGAGATCTTGATATATTCATAGATAGGCTCTACCCCTATCATGGCATGCAAGCTCAGAAACATCAGGAAACTTCTTTGAACAAATGCCCGAACTCAGGCCAAATGGATATAGAATACCCTGATTGTGTCCTAGGACTGTAGATATAGAAAGAAAATGTACTGAATATATTGATTTCTGAGTTTTCTCACTCATCCGAAGGAATATAGTACATTTCTCTCAGTGTATCCTAAGGAATAGATGAACAAATCCCCATGCACAAGATTGAACACAGCATTTGGCATGTGCTGTGCATTTAATAAACAGCAACTGCTCTAATAAACATGATGTAGTTTACCATGCTCAAAGCACTTCTGTTTTCCATTTTATTTAGTGTATGCGTGTACGTGTGTGTGCACACACCTGCACGTGCGGCAGTGGAAGTGTGGAGGTCATAGGATGGCTTGCAGGCCCTGGTTTTCTCCTTTCACCATGTTAGTTCTGAAGATCAAGCAGCAGCAAGAGCGTCTACCCACGGAGCCATCTCACTGGCTCTACTCAGATCCCTCTTGCCGCTCATGCACCCATCCCTTAGCTCTTGGCGCTGAGGGCGAGCGAACAGCTCACTTGTCCGCACGTGGCAAAGACTGCCCGCCATTACAATTAGGATTGTGTTCCCTAGGAAGCTATGGTTTCTGGCTCTGCAGATAGCTCATAGATACTCCCCACCCACATGGGAAGACAAAAACCCACCTTCCTCCCTCAATCTAAAAGCATTACTACAATTCATGCTGGTGGGCTGCAGGTGTCTCCAACTGGCTTCCCTACATTGCTCTTTCTCCTGAGAACGTGCCCTCAATAAACCTCTTGAGTAAGAGCCCTTCTCTCGGGTTCTGCCTCTGACAGAGCCCAGCTTAGACACAATGACCTGGAGAGAGCTCGTCTTCTCAGCCTGAACGATAACGAGTCCTGTTCCTCAATATGGTTCTGCTCTTCAGACACCGAGCATATTTGTCGTGTGCCGTCTCCAACTCCAGGGAGAAAAAAAGTTTCCTATATATTACTACACACCTGTTACTACACACCTGGCACATCCAAAGCAAACCCCTTCAAGTTGTCCAATTCTTCCTGGCCGAGTCCATCCAACCTGACTGGCTTGGTCGCTAAGCCAAGCAATCACACGTTGAACAATCAAGGCTTGAAGCCTGGGAAAACCTCTCATCCATTCATCCTGCAGTTCAGGATTGCTGTGGTCACAGCCTATGCTGGATATATAGGATATGGTTACACACAGACAAGACACAGTACCTACCCTCCAGAAACAGTCGCAGGGCTGAAACGAACAAGAAAATAGCTGATTGCAGTGGAGTTTGTGATCTATGCTGTAATATGATGCTCTGAGAACATGGAGGAGGGACGGCCGAATGATAACAGACGTCAAAATGACTTGTTCTTCAATATTCCTGACCTAAACAGGGATAAATAGAATAGACATCCCCCAGCACACTACAAAATAGGGCCATTGATTCAAATAGCCAAGGGTTACAATACGCAAGGATGTGGAGGTTTAAGAACAAAGAGTGGTTACTTAGCGATGGGCAGAAGAAAGGCAAAGGCTGGTGCCGTGTTCTTGTTGCTATAGCTTTTCTCGCACTCATGTGCTCGCTTCCTGGGGCCGAAGGAAGGAGCTGCTGAATTGGGTGGTGTTGGCTTGAGACTGGCTAGCTTAGCAACAATCAAAATTGAGTTCTCCAATAGTCCTCTTTGCCTAAACGCGCGGATGATGGCTCACAAAGTGGCCAGGGTGCAGCAGGCCCCCTGCACAGTTGCTGCTTGTTCCTCCAGGGCCATGCATAAATCTACTCCCCTGCAAGACACGCAGAGGTTACAGCTAAGCATGCATTTCGGAGCACTAATTGTTCTATGATGCTATTAGGGTGGTTGGTGCTAATGGGAAAATAATTACCACCCTGCGCCTATCTGAGCAGTTTCATTGCCCTCTTGTGGCTTTGGACTACTCGACTACAGATCATAATGACTTCAGACGGGAGGGCTGTCATTGCTTTAACTATACAATGGGAGGGGTCAGAAAGAAGGAGGGATTTGAGAGAATTTGAATCCCTGGGATCAGTCCAGATTCCCCCTTACTCTCCCAGGCCCTGCCTCCATCACCCTCAAAGCCCTCAGTGGCATCTCGCAGCATCTCTCTGTGTTGCTCTGCTCTGGTCCTGAGCATGTTCCGTGCATGTGTCTTGCTATGGCTTGCTCATCCGGATCACAGCCTTTCCAGTTCCTACTATGCTGTTCTCAGAGCACGCTGACCATCATCAGTCATGATGGTTCCCAACTCAAACTTCTCCATCATACAGGTAGCACATGACAAATACCCAAAGACACAGGTTGACTTAACACACTTAGCCCTGCAGCTAAGGCTACAGTACATGTCTCCTTCCATAGATGGACTAGTGTTGCCTGCTTTCTGGTGGGAAACTTCAAGCGTTACATTCAGACGTCATCCAGTGGACTCATGGAGTAAAGGAGAAGGGGCTGCTAAATGTGAAGCTCATTTCCTTCTCAGCCCCTACTGAAATCTCAGCCTAATTTCACATCTCCTGAGTAGCCACTCTGGTCTAGCTACTGCCTTCCGTGAAGTGTTGGCTAAACACGCGGGAAGCATGGCATGGACTCTTACTTTGGAAGCCTTTGGCAAATGCCTTTCTGCAGCCTTAGCAAGTGAATGATGACACCAGAACCTGGATGTTTAGCTTTCCCTTTCCTTCCAGCCATCACCCTCCCTTTGGTTAATTATTACCTACCTTTCTGATGTCAACCCTTTCTGGGACTAAGACTGGATGTGACCTTTGTCACCCCCCCCTGACCTCCCATAGTGCCTCTTCTCTGTGCTCCTGTGACCTCCCCACAGCCTGCCCACAGCACCATCTCCTTCACTGTTTGTTCTGTGATGCAGAGGGGTGTGGTTTCGACCGTGTCTGCCTCTAGCACAGTTGCTGATGGTGGTCTTTTCTTGTTGTTATTTCAGTCGATGAGTAACTAAGTTAAAGCTATAAACTGGAGACCTTGTAAGGTCTTGGTTGGTTGATTTTGCTATCCATCCATCATCCATCTGTCCATTTATCCACCCAGCCAGCCACCCACCCACCTACCCACCTACCTATCTGAAGGCTCTCACTATGCAGCAAAGGCTAGTTTTGAACTTGTGGTCTTCCTGCCTTTGCTGCAATCCCTCTTTACGGATGTGCATCTTTACGCCCTGTAGCCCCTAAGTCTTTAGTTGTGTTCACATGGGGTTTGCTATTCTGCCTACGTCTCATAACACACAACTTTGTCTCTCGTTAATATCACATTCTACAGCCACAGAGACCTTGCTCCATCTCCAAAGAAAATAGTGTCCCTGACTTTGAACCTCTTGCCTTTTCTGTCTAGGTCTGCTCTTCCATCCGTTGACTGTTTTCCGTAGAACAACCCCAGATATCCCTCTATGCTGGGCACTGCATTTCTTCTGGTCAGCTTAGGACATTGACCGAGCATTTGGAGTGCCTCCCCCAGGACTAGTCTTGCTGGCCCAGTGTTTCTCTTTGCTCTCTGCCAGCTCCAGGGGTACAGAAAGACCTAGTGGGTTCAGAGGAGCGGAGTAAGGGACAAGAATGTTCGTACTGCCTCCCACAGACCTTTTCTTCTGCGGCTGTCATTTAAATGCCGTATAACGTTAGTCAAAACTCAGCTTTTACTCGGCTCCCCCCCACTTTACATATTTCTCAGGGCCACATGGGAAGGCAGAAGAAATAGAAGGCAGGAGGGAGGAATGAAGCCCAAGGAGCTATCTTTCCCCCCTCTCAGTCAGCTGTGAGAACACTTCATGACATGTAGAAGCTATGAATCAGGGCCACTGCCGGTATTGAGGCATGCTGCTTTAGCGGGTGTCCTTACGTGGCACCCAGGGACAGTTGCTTACGGCTTTCTCCTGGGTCTCTTATCCCTCTCCTTGTTTGAGGGGAAGTAATCTCTGAGCTTTCCCCTTCAGTTAAAGTCCTTGGTCTCCTCCAGTAGACCGGCCACCTCCTGTCCACCGTGACATCTGTTCACCAAGGGACACCAGGTCTGCCGTCCCTGCACCCTTGTGACTGTGAGGTAATTGGTTATTATCACTTTCTCGGAATGTCTTCATGAGCGTCATGAGGAGGTGAGCCATGCTCCTCCAGGGAGCTGTCTGGGTGGTGAGATAAGATGACCACGGCATTCCATTCACTCAGTCACCTTTCCAAAGCAGACAGCTCCATGGAGCCTCGGATGCGAGTGACGGCCCAAAGCACTCAGCTGGAACAGAATTCCACGCATAGCACTTGTGACCCGTGTTTCCAATAATCTGTCTGGGTATGTGGTGCGTCTACAATGTACCACTTCTCTTCCTACTTCTGTTTTCATTACCCCCGCCCCCTGCTGTTGGAACATTAAAGAAAAGGCATAGGCATCTTGTAGGTGATGGTACAGACATCATTACTTAAGATCTCTCTTGCACGAGGCACCCTTTTGCTATAGTAGAAAGCATATATTGATGTGTGCCACTTTGTTAGCTATATTGCCTGGTATTAGATCTCCTCTCGCACATTTTTGTCTGTTTAAATCTTAGGTTGTTTAGCCTCTCTGTGCCTCAGTCTACCAATCTGTGAAATGGGGGTAACATATTAGGGTGTATCACATCATGGAGATTAAATGACTATGTTCCACTTGGAATCATTCCTATAAAATTGTTGACACTACTGTTTGTGGGTCGCTGTGGAGAGGGGTGTTTGTTATAGCCATAGCTCTCATCTCCGTAGTGTTTCTCCTGTGTGAGAGTTTACCGAACCCCTGGTTTATGTCTTCGGGCTCCTCAGGTATTGAGACCTTTGAGGATAACTAGTTTGGTAGAGTCTCACAGCAGATGTTGGAAGACCCTGGGGAGTTTGCAGCTGTGTGTAGAAAGACTCCAGTGAGAACTAGGAGTGAGAACTAGGGAAGGAGGGGGAAGGTTTCTCCGTTGAACAAGTTTGGTAAGCAGGTTTCCTGGAAGAGATCCAGGTGGCACATGGGAAGAATGGCAGCGAGCCCCTGAGAGGTCTCTGGCGCCTTGCTTTCTCCTGGCTGCCCCTGTCCTCAGGACTTTATTTCTAGGCTGTTCTGAGCAAAGTTGGATGGATTCCTGCAAAGGCATCACCACATCCTCCTACTTAAAGCAATTATGGAATTTCCTATCATCTTGAAATAAAGACCCGATGTTGACCTTCAGGATTTGGTGGGTGGGGCTTCTGACCTTGTGACGCTGGTTCAGTGCTCTCCTTGGCCACTTATACCTTCCAAAATCTCCAGTTAGTATGGGTGACGTTAACACGTGAATCGAGGGAATTATTTTTAGAATTATCAGCAATGTAATTCAGAATGTAAGAAGCCCTTCCTATCTGAGTGGCAAACACACACACACACACACACACACACACACACACACATTTTTCCGGATCAATAGCGTGTGCACCCTGGAGTCCAAGAAGCCTCTGGTGAACTGCTGGAACTCAGGTCCTCTGGAAGAGCAGGAACCACTGTGTGTGTGTGTGTGTGTGTGTGTGTGTAGCTATTGGACCATAAGTATCCTTTTAGTGCCCACCATATGTTGCCTTTAGTCTTTTCATTTATGAAACAGGTCTCACATCTTTACCTGTTCTAGATACTTCTAAGATACACCCAGCATTACATGGTGAAACATTTACAGATAAAAAACACTATTGATGTCCCTTATGCTGACATCACACAGTGAGTTAGCTTTTAAATCATATCCAGACTGTGCAGAACCTTCATTTTATATGCAATGTGTAACACCTGAGGTTACTCTTACCAGCCACGGTTTTAAAGCAGCCCATGTTTATTTGTTTTTAATGTGTGGATCCATGGTCATCCTAGAAATCCTTGCCAACTTCTCATCCAAGTTTCTTAACCAGGAATTGTGGAGAGAGAGAATCAAGAGATAGTGTCAGTTAAAGGTTCTGTCTTTAAGAAAACCTTAAAAAATGAATACCCCAAATGGAATGGAAACACTATGTAAAATGCCAGAATATGGGGCCAGGCATTGTAGGCCCATGCTCACATTGTAGGTTCGTGCTCACACTGTAGACCCACGCTCACACTGTAGGTCCACGCTCACACTGTGGTTCCACGCTCACACTGTGGGTCCACGCTCACACTGTAGGCCCACACTCACACTGTGGGTCCACGATCACACTGTGGGTTCACGCTCACACTGTTGGTCCACACTCACACTGTAGGTCCACGCTCACACTGTAGGCCCATGCTCACACTGTAGGTCCATGCTCACACTGTAGGCCCACACTCACACTGTAGGCCCACACTCACACTGTAGGCCCACACTCATGCTGTGGGTTCACACTCACGCTGGAGGTCCATGATTACACTGTAGGCCTATGCTCATGCTGTAGGCCCACGCTCATGCTGTAGGACCATGCTCAAGGTGTAGGTCCATGCTCACGCTGTAGGACCATGCTCACACTGTAGGCCCATGCTCACACTGTAGCTCCATACTCAAGCTGTAGGTCCATGCTCATGCTGTATGCCCAAGCTCACGCTGTAGGTCCACGCTCACGCTCTAGGTCCATGCTCATTCTGTAGGCCCATGCTCATGCTGTAGGTCCACACTCATGCTGGAGGTCCATGCTCACACTGGAGGTCCATGCTCACGCTGGAGGTCCACGCTCACTCTGGAGGTTCATGCTCACACTGGAGGTCCACGCTCACGCTGGAGGTCCACGCTCACGCTGGAGGTTCATGCTCACACTGTAGGTTCATGCTCACAATTGTCTGGCTTTCTCTTTGCCTTTAGTATTCTTTTTCAACCTGGAGTATCTCTCTTTCTTTCTTCAGCACCTGCAATGGTGTGTGTGTGTGTATGTGTGTGTGTGTGTGTGTGTGTATGTGTGTGTGTATACTTTTCACAGGTAACTCTTAGATGAAACAATGCAGGTTAAATAAATTAATGAGTGACTTGTGGATCTACAAATGGTCATCAAGGATGTGAATCTAGAATAAGATTCTGTTTTAGTCAGCAGAGCAGAATGTGCAAGCTGTGAAATTAGTAGGGCGACCAGTGATGTCCCCATCCTCCAAATGACAGAGCAAGGTTTAGAAGGCTGCATTCTTTGAGTTGAACACACTCTGACAGAGTGGCAAAACCAGCCTTTACGGTTAAGGGTATTTTTCCTCCATAATGTAATTCTTGAAGCAAGAAAGATTTAATTACCATACTTTAGACTGAGAACAAATCTTGAGAGAAAAGAATACTTCCATGCTTTCTCCTTCGCCTCCTCCTGCCCCAGGCAGTGATTTCAGAGGCAAGCTAGTACGCAAAGGCTAATTTTACCAGCTGCTCTGCAAAGTGGTCCTTGTTAGGAACATGGTCAGAAAGCAGAAGACCTTGTGAGACTTCAGCTCGTTTTTGCTGGCATCTAATGGACCGGTTAGCTCAGTGCCCTGTTTGCGGCAGGAGGCTGTTTCCATGGCAGTGGAAGAACTGAGGGAAAACATCCTAGCCCATGCCTCCACAGAGCCGTATCTCCAGTTGCGCTATGAAATTGAAGAGGTGAAGGCCCTTGTCTGGCAATCAGCATGCAGCTGCAGGCGAGCTCCAGGGGCAAGCTAAGTGAGAAATGCGCACAGGCAAAGGCCCTGGAATTCTGGAGCCTGACCCTACCCCCAACTGCTGTCTAGCATCTCTTCCCTAAACAGTGAAATTAGACCTCTGAGCTTTCTTCTGGACTCTGCAACTTGTTTTGTGATGGTTATTGGTCTATGTAGCTATTCTCATCTCATGAAATGGGGGAATACTCAACACAAACGTTGTAGGAGGGTTTGAGAATAAAATGACCCAGTTTAGGAGAGTACCCTTGAGTCCGTCTTCTAGCCTGCGGATTGGACTCTTGCCACTATCATCATTACCAATCGTATTTTTGTAAATAAGGGGGGGGGGTATTTAAATTTTTTTTAATTGTTTTTTTTTTAAAGGGAAAGAGTGTCCAAATTATCTTAGGTGCTTAATAGAATACACTTTTCCTCTCCGTTTCCTATTATTAACTTTCTGGAAATCAAAATTCCATAGGTTCAGGGTGATGTACATACAAACATACATACATACATACATGAACAAACATACATTTATATTTTTTCCCAAAGGAAAATCTGAAATACTTCTACTTATCCTAGCTCTTGACCTTACAGCCCATAGGGACCCTAAGTCTCACGGATTTTCCTCTAGACTAACGGGTATGTTTGTGTTGTGATTATTGCCAGGGCAGTGGAAGATGAGGCGGGGCAGGGGCATGTCTATTAGTGACTTTGCTATTGCTGTGATATGACACCATAACCAGAGCAACCTATAAAATGTGCAGTTCATTTTGGGCTCACAGCTTCAGAGGTTTAGAGTCCGTGATGGCCAAGAGGAGGCAGAGGGTAGCAGGCGGTCTGAGCAGCAGCTGAGGGCTTTGGCTGAACCAGGCAGAGAGGGGTAAATGTCTTTGAAGCCTCAAAGTTCTCCAACCCTGCCATTGACATACTTCTTCATCCTTCAGGGCCATCCCTCTTAATCCTCCCCAAGCCCAAATAGCCACCAACTAGGAACCAAGTATTCAAATGCTCAAGACCTATGGGGAGCATCTCAATCATAATCACAGTATGATAGAAACTCCATTTCCTGTCTCCCAGGAGAGTGAGATTGGAACCAGCCTAGCTGTTCAACCCAGATGTCCTTTTGATTACATCTTAGACATACAAATGGCCTGCTTGAAAGTCCCAGGTGTTATAAACAGGATGGTATTTTTGAGGTCTCTAAGCCTTTGGAATTTAAAGTTTAATTATATTCTGTTGCAACCACGTTATGACAATAATCTTTGTGGTCATGTTTCCAGGTCCATGCACGGAAGTGTAATATTTTTATAGCTGCATACTGCTTCATGGTTTTTATTTGTTTATTTATTTATTTACTTATTTATTAAAAAAACCATGTTTTGTTACTGGAAATGCAGATGGTTTCCTGTGAGCTTTTGCAAATTATGTGTTACAAGAAAGACCTTTTCTAGTTTCTCTCTTATAGCATTTTTTTCCTCTTAGGTAGACTCCTCAAAGTATAATGGCTGAGTTGCAAGGTGAATATCTTGGTAATTTCAAGAAACATTGCTGAAGTTGTTGAACTAGTTCATCATTGCCCTCTCATCTGTTTTCCCTGGGCATAGTATGTGTGTCGCATGAAGCAGGAAGGCTGACCTAGAACATCTTTAAGTGGATGCAGCTCTGAGCACAGGACGATGATGATTCATGGCTGGTGAAGTGGTTTCGATTCCATGGGTGAACTGAAACCTTGCTCGACAACGTGTGACTGCCTTTTTCTCAGCATCATTGTGTCTTTAATGTTGAATTAAGCCGCTCGTCACTGGACATCATCAGTATCAACCTGCCTCCTGTGCTCACACCCCCTTCTGCGTGATCCCTGCTTGGGGGAGAGTGAACGAAGTTAAAGTCTGCAAGGCAAGGCACAGGTAACTGTGGGTGTGAACTCATCCATCTTGAGGGAAAGACAAGCGATATGGCAGGGAGCAGACAGAACCTCTTTCCTCAGATTTCTTTTCCTGCTCTTTTCTCACAGTCATTTGCAGCATAGTGGCTGCTACTTCCCTCACACCCCCTATAACCTCCCACAATCCCATCTCTCCCTGTGTTGTCACCCTCATCACCTGAGCCAAAATTCCCAATGAGTGGTACACAATGGATGTCCCATCCCCAAAAAGCTGGCCCCTTTGGAGGGCTTAATAATAAATCAGAGGCATTCTGAATGGATTCTACAGGCATTCTAAGTCCCTAGAACCCAGTGTTCATCACTAGACCTAGCTCTCAAATGCTGGAAAAAGATAAACAGCACTGTGAAGATGCAGATGAGGCTGGCTTTTGTGACCTGATGTTTCCCATGAAGAGAGGAATGCATTTGTTAGAACAAGAGGCACAGACAAACCACCAGCAGCAGAATTATAGGCTTCGTCTTCAGCAGGCGTCACTTACCAGTTTATTGCCATGGAGACAAAGCCCTGTCTGTCCTCTGCATTTCCAAGTGGTTTATTAACCTTTGACTGTGTGCAGAGATTGGTACATCTTCTCCACCAACTAAAAGGCACTTAAAGGGAGGAGGAGGGAAAGAGGAGGAGTAGGAAGGGGAGGAGGAGAAAGGAGAGGAGGAAGGAAGGAGGAGGAAAGCCAGAAGGAGGAAGGGGAAGAGGAGAAAGGAGAGGGGGAGAAGAGGAGAAAAGGGGGAGGAGGAGGGAGGAAGAGGAGATCATTAATTTTTTCTTACTGATTGAGACCGAGATTCTCTATGGCAGAAAATGGTAAAATGTCATAAGGCTTCACGTTGAGAAGACATCTGTTGTAAGCTGCACATTGGGGTGACATCTGTTAGGGTCCAGCCTCAAAGGAATTCGCACATTCCAGGGTAGGAGTATGAGGATAGAATTATTAAGCAAAAGGAACAGAGATATGAGAGAAATAAAAGACAGAACAGCACTGGGAGGGAAACTCAATGTCTAGTGAATTAATTCATCTGTGTTTATTTTCCACATGCTTATATATTTCACCCCAAAAAGGGGGGTGGGCAACAGACTTCATTAACATGATATAAGGAATACACAGAGCATTCTCAGTCAAGTACTCTGTTGTTTGGACTTGAATTCGCTGACCTTTGGTCAAGGTGGAATGAATCCATCTCTATACTCAAAATACCAATTAGCCACACTCTAGGTCAGGATTTCTTGATTTGTAGCTACACCTGTTGTCAACACCTTTGAAAGAGCAAACATCAAACTCTCTGACCTTTAGTCACATTTGTGGGCCCTGGTTTCTACGACTCACTGTGGGGTGAGTCTCAACAAGTGAGTTCACCGTTCTGTGCCTCAGTTTCTTGTTTTGTGAAATGAGCTAATTGTTTATATAGCATTTAAAAAAAAGTAGCAGTAAAAACCAAGAAATAAGCAAATAGGAGAGGCCGTATGGGCACAAAGGGAAAGTTGAATGAATGTAACTGATTTTAGTATTCATTAAGAACTGTTGGATGTCATTAACCTAAATAGGGACAAGTTCAAAGTATTTTCACTAAAATCAGGAATAAGACAAAGTTGTTTTCTTTCTCCATATCTAGTCAATACAGTACTAGAAGTCTTAGAGCAATAAGACAACTGAAGGAGATCAACGGGATGCAAATAGGAAGAGAAGGGGTCAAAGTATCTTTATTTGTAGATTACTTAATTATATATATGAGACCCACCAGGAAATTTCTACAGCTGATAAACATGTTCAGCAAAGTTGCAGGATACACAATCAGTCGCCTTTTCATATACAAATAACAAATTGAGAATGAAATCAGGGCAACAGTACTTTGGGAAACTCTAACCAATCAAGTGAAAGACTTGTATGATAAAAATTTTAATACTCATAAGAAAGAAATTGAAGACAATATCAGAAGATGAAAATGCTCATGGATTGGTAGGATTGACATAGTAAAAGTGACCATCCCACCAAAAGCAATCTACAGATCTGATACAATCCCTATCAAAATTCCAACACAATTCTTTACAGACCTTGAAAGGACAATGCTCAACTTCATATGCAAACACAAAACATCCAGGATAGCTCAGACAATCCAGAACAATGACAGAACTGCTATAGGATCACCATTCCCAATCTCAAATTGTACCACAGAGCTATAGTAATACAAGCAGAATAGCATTGGTACAAAAAACAGACATGTTTGTCAAGGGGATTGAATTGAAGACCAAGACATAAGTCCATACGCCTATGGACACTTGATTTTGATAAAGAAGCCAGAAATACACACTGGAAAAAAGACAGTATCTTCAACAAGTGGTGCTGTTCAAATTGGATGGCTACATGTAGAAGAATGAAAACAGATTAATACTTTTCACCCTGAGCAAAACTCAACTCCAAATAAATCAAAAACCTCAACGTAAGACCAAAAACACGAGATCAGATAGAAGAGAAAGTGGGCAAGTCGTTATAGGAAAAGATTTTGTGATCAGAACACCATTAGTGCAGGCACTAGGATCAACAATTAACAAATAGGACCTCAGGAAACTCAAAAGCTACCATATGGCAAAGGACTCCACTATTCGGACAAAGTGAAAACCTGCAGAATGGGAAAAGAGTTTTACACATCCAGTAGAGACCTAATATCAAAAATATATAAAGAACTAAAAAAAAAAACCTGAACATCAAGAAAACAACCCAATTTAAAAATTGAGTATAGATCTAAATGGAATTCTCAAAAGAGGAAAATCAAATGGCTTTGAAGCACTTCTTTAATAAAGAGATGAATACTTTGCATTGGTATGGATCTTGGTCTATTGATACATATTTTAAGTCAATTTTGTTACACTGTGTATATGCATTTCTGCTCTTGTTTAAGGTAGTATGTCTATACAGATCATTTAAAAATGTAATATATAGTTAAGAAATACAGATTAATTGATGTTCAATTATAATAGTCAAACTTATAGCCATTTTAGTTAGGTTTTCTAGATATACAGAGATTTCTTTCAGTTAAATAATCTTCAGACCTTTCAAAGACCTACAGACCATGGCATTTAAAGTATTTTAAGAATTTAGACTTTTCTCAACAGTGAAATATGTCTGCTTCTGGCAGCACCGATTATTTCAGAAAGACTTATGGTCATTAAAGGAACTTGTTATGGGATTTTCCTTCAATGTGACAAGGCTAGCCACTTGGGAAAGAAACTGCTCTTGCCTAGACTGCTTGATGGTATGCTTATAAACTGGACATGCAGGACCCATAGAAAAGTGACAGCTAAACTTTCCAAAAGATGGGATGGGTGGTCCTTCAGGGTTCCCGCTTCACAGAGAAAACTGCCAGACATTCTGAAGAACACAGAAGAAAACAACCGATGAACTTTGCCATTACAAGGCAGAACAGATCTTCAAATTTCCTGCTTCATGGAAAAGTCTGTTGGATATCATAGGCCTGTACGCTGAAGACAGATACCCTGGCATTACAGAAGAACTTTGGGTGACTGTCCAGACAATGAGATGTCTCTGCCAATTCTAGAGTTTTGGAAGTTGCTTACAATGTACTTCTTGTTTAATTAGTTAATATATCCTTCTGGAGTCTTTGATGGAGTTGAAGACAGATAGTTATAGTTATAATTTTCTTTAGTTATGATAAAAGATAAGTTAGATATGAAACTTTAGGCTCACAAAGCAATATTGAAGCTGTAATTCTTGCTTGGTAATTGTTTTGTATATGCAATTTTACTATGTTAAAGGTAAAACCTTCCTTTTTAATTAGGCAGAAAAGGGGAGATGATGTGGGATGGCCTTCTGTATATATGTTGCTTTTATTAGTTAATGAATAAAGTTGTTCCAGCCTATGGCAGTGCAGAATGCAGGCAGGCTGGAAAAGATATAGAGAAAGTAGGCAGAGTCAGAGAGATGCCATATAACTGCCAAAGGAGACAGATGCCCAGAACTTTACCTGGTAAGCCACAGCATTGTGGCAATACACAGGTTAATAGGAATGGGTTAATTTAAGATATAAGAGTTAGCAAGTAATTTGCCTAAGCTGTTGGCCAAACAGTGTTGTAATTAATATAGTTTCTGTGCAATTATTTGTGGCTGCGTGATTGGGAAATGAAGAGCAACCTCTGCTTATACTTCTTAGTCATAAGGGGAATGCAAATCAAAATTACTTTGAGATTTTATTGAATACCAGTCAGTATGGCCAAGATCAATACAACAAATGACAGCTCATGTTGGTGAGAATTGGGAGTAAGGGACTACTCATTCATTGCTGGTGAGAGTTTAAACTTCTACAACCACTGTGGAAATCAGCATGTTGTCTCCTCAGGAAGCTGAGAATAGATCTACCTCAAGACCCAGCAATACTACTCTTGGACATATACTCAAAGGATGCCTTACCCTGTGATAGAGATACTTGGTCAACTTGCTTTATACATAACAGCCAGAAATTGGAAACAGCCTAGATGTCTGCCAATGGATGAATGGATAAAGGAAATGGGGTATGGTCACACAATGGAATATTAATTACCCTCATCTATGCCCTGTCAGGAAGCCCAATAAATTTCTTAGTTCCCTAGAGGAAACGCCTGTGATATTATGCATCAGTTTGTCTCTTTGGGACCTTAGGAGAAGGGGTAGATGTTGCTGTGTCTGGGATGAAATTTTAGCAACAGAGGGTATAGGATGGTGTGAACATAATAAAAATATATACAAGATTCTCTGAGAACTACTACAAGAATGTAAAACCAACTGCTGAGTTGGCTGTCATTTTAGGTTAATGCATCTTGATGTAAAATTGTGCAACAGTACAGTGTAATATTACTTTCATGGCTTTGGTGTTGGTCCAACCTGAGTTTTCATCCTTTCTCAGCCTATGAGACCAACTGTAGAGTCTCCGTACCCTGCAACTAGCAAGCAGTTCTTCTTCTGCCCCTAAACTATGGGCCTTGACGTCCTAACCAGTGAATTAGTTAACCAACTACCACAACCTTGACACCTGAAAACAATAGGAAGGTCCCACATTTCCAGACACCAGAAGTCTGAAGACTGTGTCGACAAACCAAGCACCCTGCAGAGGGTCTCGAAGAATGAGTTCCCACCCAGCTTCTGGAAGCTGCCAGAATTCCTTGGTGTTCGCTGGCTTGTGGCTGCAATCCTTCCACTGTTTGCCTCTGACTCCAGATTGATGTCTTCCCTGGTGTGACCCAGGCTTCTTCACCTTTTTTGAGATATCCAGGGCCCACCCAGGTATTCCAGATGATCCCATTATCTCAGAATCCTTAATGTAGCCAAATCCTTGGAAATTTTACCATATAAACAGTTAGCCAGAGATTCTAAAGCTTTGGAACTGATTTCTTGGAGGGCATCACTGAACCTACCATGACCCCTTATGAGGTGGCAGACTGTTCTGGGTTTTTAGGGATACCCCTTTCTTTCCTAGTTGAAGAAAAGAGAAAATGAAGGCAAACAACTATGATTTCATTTAGAATGCCCAGAGCCACAGGGAGGATTCAGCAACTTTACTTGTTTCAGAGAGACTTTTGCAAAAACAAACAATAAACAAAACAAAACAAAACCAAAAAAAATCTGATTAACCAAGAATTGTATTGAGGACACCAATGAATTGGGATACTCTTCATAATCACACAATACAACCCAATTGTGGAGGGGTGAAGTATATAAAATATAAGTCCCCCCCTCGGATTAAGAGGATTATAAAACCACTACTTCAAAATAGGTAGATCATTAGTGTGTGTCTAGTTGTAGAACCAAAATGCCTGATGCCAGATCATCTGTAAGGAAAAGAGATCTAGTTAGCTCACAGTCCTGGAGTCCCAGGAGCTTGGCAGCAGCCTCTGCTTGGCTCTGGTGAGGTACCCACAGTGTATGACCCCCTGATAGTGGGAACACATACAACTGGAGGTCAGACAGCAGGGAGGGGCTAGCCTGATATTTATAACAACCACTTTCCCCAGAACTAACTGGGGTCTCAGCAGGACTTAATCCCTTCTGGAGACAATGTTCCAAGTAATCTAATCTCTGCCATTCTGCCTCACCTCTTAAAGGTCCCATTTTACTTTCCAACATCGCTACCCTGAAGCTCAGGCTCCCAGTATACGAGCTGAGAAGGGACAAACTATATCAGATGGTAGCAGATAAAAAAGTGAATATTTACTTAGGAAGGAAAGAGAGCACGGTAAATCATTTATCTAAGCAGGCCATAAAAGGCAATAAGATGAAAATTGCCTGGGACCCGCCTGTGTATTTGTCCACAAACTAAGTGGTTAGAAACAGCAACTCCCAAGTGCTTTTAACGGGATGAACGACTTGACTGACAGACAGTGTTCTCCTGAACCAGGGTCAAACCAGGGTAAACCAGGTTACCCACTAACTAATAAAGATTTATTCCATGCGAACTAAAGTAACATAATTTGTTTCTCTTTCTTAAAAAGTCTTCATCCAGGAATGCACCCATGTAGCTGAGTCCGTGTTCTAATTCAGGATCAAGAAAATGCAGTCTTATGTTTCCTTTGACTGTTTCATCTTGAGAAAGGTTTCTCCTCAGATCCTAGGTCCTCCAGGGATGAAGAAGGGTGTCTGACAACAGGGCTGGTGACATCAGGCTGTGACACAGGGTGTTCCTGGCCCAGTACACTGTGTGGTGATCTCATTATCTTCCATCTCTCGTGTGTGCATGTGTGGCTAGGAGAGAAAGCATGATTAAGGATTGAACAATGGAGTTGGAGGGATGGCACAGTCGTTAAAAGCTCTTACTGCTCTTATAGGAAACTGGGGTTCAGTTCCCCGTACCCACATGTGGTGGCTCATGACCCCCTGGAACACTGGTTCCAGGAGATCTGACACTTTCTTCTTGTCTTCTCTGGTTCCTACACACATGCAGTGCACATAAAGTCACAGACATACACAATAAAACTTGGGGAGTTCTAATCCCAGGGTTCTCAATGTTGCCTGGGTAGTTTGGAAGGGTTAGAAGAATTTCTTCTAGAAATTGCTATCCTGAATAAGAAAGTATAAAGCCTGTCTGTATTCTCTCCTATTTCCTTGTGCATCTGTCCTCCTCACCTAAACCTGCCCCACCTGACACAGATATTAAACTAAACAATTATTTCCTAGCTGAGACCCATGAAAGACTTCAGAGCATGCCTAACTGATGATGGTGGGATTTTGGATGCTGTGACAGGAAACAGGAAGCCCAGTGTGGGGGTTGTGGGGTCCGGCCTTAAGCTTCGAGGCACTTGCCCAGTGACTCAGAGACCACACCTGCCCACTCAACCCACTCTCAGGGCCACTGCTGGGTTTGCTGGCCAGCTCTGCCAGGCCCATGCCAGCCTATGGCACACACTTCCTACTCGGAAGCTAGAGGCCAAGGAGGGCATCTCAGGATTTCCTGACTGAAATCCAGTTCTTCTAATGCCTGGGAGGTACAGAAATATAGGGACAAAATGAGCCACACCCTGTGCAGAAGGGACAGCTTGCTGCTTAAAAGTCCTTCTTGCTTTGGCAGAGGACTTGGGCTCAGTTGCTCTCACCCATTCCAGCTCCAGGGATGAGTTTCTTCTGGACTCCATGCATATACCCACACGGATTCATAGAATTAAAATTAAAATTAAAGTCTTAAATGAACTAGCATCAGCAGACCTCACTCTGCTGATTCAGAATCCACCTGGTAGCATGTAAGTGAAGTTAGCACTTTACTCACATTCAAAAATGAATTGTGGCCTGGCAAGATGCTCATCATGTAAAGGAGTTTGCCACGAAGCCTGCCAACCTGTGTTCAGTCCCTGGGACTCACTGTGGAAGGAGACAGCAGACTCCTGAAAGTTGTCCCTGACCTCCACATGCAGTCTGTGGCACATGCATGCACACATGTGTGCGCACACACACACCACTATACATACACATGACATCACACACACTACACAGGGCACTACACATATTCACATCACAATATACCCACATGACACATACACACACATTACACACACATGATGGCATACACATGACATATAGGCATGATCCTACACATACATTCACACATATACACATTACTATACATACATCCACACACACAACACAATAGACATAACACTACACATACGACACTATATATGTATTCACACACACAATAGAATATAAAATATAAAACAAAAAACTCAGTTTTTAATGCATGTACTTATAAAAAAATACCAAAACAGATTGCAAGCATATTTCTGATAATGTATATCAGAAACAACGGCAGCATGTAATAATGCTGTAGATGAAGATAGACAGAACTCTAGGGAGACAATGCCTCGGAATGATTGCATGCTCGTGTGTAGCTAATCTAGGAGCCATCTTTGAGGCATCTAAGCAGGAAGAGAATGATGAGGGCCTGTGAGCTGAAATAGGGTAAAGATGGCATGTCTAAGTATTAACTAAGTTCTAAAAGAAAATTCAATTTCTCTTCCACTGCGGCTATCCTCAGTAGGCCACAGAAGCATTCGCAGTGTCTGTGGCTGCCGTGACAGAAAGGAGAATATCTGAACATTAGATTCTCACAGGATTGAACACAGGCGTTACTACCATAGCATGAATCTGTATCGTGCTCATGGTGTGCAGAGCAAATGTCATTGTTCCTGCTTCCTTTCTAACCCTATGCATTTTATTTGGCACATTTGAAAACGATGAGAAGGAATCCATGGGCTTCAGCAGACAGCTCAGAAGGCCAAAGGCTCCTAGATGGAGGTGGCCTGTTTGTGTGGGTGATACCCAGGAAGCCTTACTGCTGAGGCAGTGTGAGACATTTAGAGACAATGAGTGCGCTTCCATTAAATCCTTAGTTTCTTGCACACAATCAGCACAGAAGAGCCCTCTGGATGAAGCTCCGGAAACCAAGCATGTGAAAACCCTTCTCCAAAGTGACATTTCTCTGCGTGCCAGAGTGAGTCAGGAGGATGCTGAAGTACTCTAGAGACAGGGGACTTGAAACATGGAAGGTATTAATAGAATTCCTCCCACCTCCAGGCTTCAGTTCCTCCCACAGTCTTCCTGGTCACATGGTGGGCATCCTGAGAGGCTGAGTGAGGAGGGCGGTTGGAGACACTCAGCTCAGTCAGGAGCCCCATGTGGTCTGTAGCTGTGACAGTGTCCCCTGCATGAGGGGGCAGAGGTGATCTGCCCAAATTCTTGCTGGAACAACAGAGAGCTCTGCCACTTGCCACCTACCCCCTAGTTTATGTTAATCCTAAGCATGTTTTCTTCTCATTTCACGAGCAGTACCAAGCTTCGCTAATGGCACAGGGTGGAATCCACCAGCTGTTGCAGGGATCGCATGGACCCATATTCTCTGCTCTCACGCCCAGGCATCTTGTTTCTCACTGACAAGTGTGTTAGTTTTCTGCCGCAAACTGCATACTGCTTCCTGATGCAGAATATGATTGGATTACATGGTATCTTCACATTTTCAGAGCAGGAGGAAAGAATGTCATTTTTGCTTCCCACGGACCATGATAATTTATTAGCCCTTGAATCCCACATTCATACTCCGTCTGTGGCTTTTGGTGGGAGTATGTGAAGAGCCATCAGGCAAGTTGACAGCTATTCAGGTCACCCAAACAGAAGAGGAAGTAGATGATTCGTGGTCCATTCTACAAGGGCATCCTGTATCACAATGAGTCTGAGCTATCGCTCCCTTGGACCAGTCTCACAAACAGAAGAACCAGAGAGAAGAGATTAGCCATTGAATATGCAGAGCCCCATCCCAGGCAAAGCAAGCTTCGCCGTTAGAAGTCAGAGCTGTGACTACTTGGGAATAAGAACAGTGGTTGGGCTGGGTGGTGGTGGTGCATGCCTTTAATCCCAGCACTCGGGAGACAGAGGCAGGCGGATCT